>OY804599.1:4250123-4481425 GCA_963680895.1 Fragum sueziense | reverse complement strand
GGCCAATTTTACTGACAAGCCCCTCTCGGGCGTATATGCGCCGCTTTGCGAAGCTCTTGTAGCATATGCATTTACGCACAACATTCAAAGGTCGCTTTGTGGTAACGTTAAATATTGTGCTAGAAACATTGTCTTGACGTAGGTGAGGGGGTCAAAATAAAAAGTTACAATAGAATTCGGTATCGACTATAATGCCATTTTCGAGCAAGAACAGCAGTGAAACGATTTCTAATCCACTTAAATTGTTTGTACACGGTATCAACATTCACACTTTATCAACAGATTGAACGTCATTCGCGTCAATACGATCACGCACACGTCTTCCTTAAATGCTCCGTCTGTGCTCTATGGATGACAAATCAGAAAGAAAGGGATGATAATGGGAGCACATCAATGTTGTATACGCTTAATTTGGCTTAAAGCGTTTAGGACTCTATGCCAGTCAAGTCTTGTGCGTTCATGATGTAGCGTCAGGGAAATTACAACGTATGGTCAACGTCTAGTAACCGTTCATCTGTGGAGACGATCACGGATGGTAAGTGTGGATACTCTATGTTGAAATTCCTGTGGAAGCCACTCGGAAGTTTTGGTGTCGATATGGAACATCTTTGCCGTGACGTTACGAAATTAGGACGGCCATCTTCTCGTGGCCTTTTTCTACGACGTCCTTGACTGGGACTATCTCAAACCACAAAAATTGGCTCATATAGCATCCTCAAACTGTTACTTATGCTTTGAGATGCGCAAAATTCAAAAAGACATCTTTATCACCTGTTCTGCCACGAAGGAACACATTAGCGATATAACGTCCTTCTAACGCAAGTCCATGGCGTAGTCCCACTGCGTTGCAGAAAATTCTTTTTAGTGGCCTTTTTCATGCTTGGTAAAGACAATTATGTTCATACCTAAATGTTTTCTAGAATTATGCTCCATACACATGAATACCATGGCAGACATGAAAACCGGAAATGCGCACCTGGAGTGCGAGATGCACGCGATGGCGGTATAAAATTCATCTGTTTGTGTTTTCTAGCTATAATCTATTGTGTAAACGTTCGATTTTATGCTAAAACAAAAATATTTTGGTTACTACAGATTTTTACATTTTGTTGCAAAACTTTTTTTACTATGTATATATGTATAGTAAGTCACGATTCAATATGGCGACTCGAAGCCCCAAAATTCAACATGGAACCTTGAAGGTTGTCTTGGATCATTTCTACAGTATGATGGAATTATTATTATGTTGCATTTAGCCCTTTCTCAAACAGAGAATCCCTTTGATGACCCAAGTTGAAATTGTCGATATCCATAATTTTCTACTTTCCTTGCAAAGTATTCTATGCCATAGCATTGCCATTGAGATTTTCTATATGAAATATTAAAATAATATACGGGTAAAATGTTGTTGTGTCACTAGCGTCAACATTCTCATTTTGGAAAGAGTTAATGTATTGTCTTACCCGGAATGTTTTAAATATAATTATGATTATGCATCTCTATACAGACTCCTATTAATGGCCTGCAGATACTTGACATTAATGGCCTGCAGATACTTGACATTAACAATGGCATGCCGCATTATGACATTATTACATAACAGTAGTCCACACAGGGTCCCTACTGTGATATTCAAAAGTCTCTGTATTCTCTTTTTGTGGCTTGGACCTGGAAAGGATTACATTTCAAACAACAATATTTCAAGATCAAACAGTGCCCAAATAAAGAATGATACGCATCTTAACTATAAGCTTACCTTTGCCGCTGTTTAAGAGAGATATATACAAGAACATCACGAATCTAGATCAGATTGTGCATATGCACAGGCTGATCTAGATCTATGTTGGTCTCAAATGCCATGGATGCCCGTTTCTAGATCCCGGCTCATTAGCTATATGTTATAATGTAAGGTGGCAGCGTGCATTGTCTGTAAACAATACAACCCTATAACCTCTCACGGTCATTCTGGATGAATAATGATCGATCTAATACATTGTGGAAAATCACGTGACAACGATTTTTAGAATATCGTATTTTTTTAAAAGTCAGATGATGAAAAGCTGTTCATGACATACCAAAATTTTGGTTGATCATCAATCAATAGCTTTCTTATCAGCTGGTTATTAAAATATTTCTCGCATTCAACGAATCTTTGGCGTTATCCTGCCTTCTCTGTTCCAATCAAATTTGAAATCGATAATATATTAACAGAATTATTGAATAATGAAATATAGCAATTGTCGTGCCACGAGATTACCTGTCGTGTGTATTGTCACGATGTTAAATCAATTAAGATTTTCTCCAAAATGGCTCATTTTCCGATGCATAATAGACTTACTTCACCTTCATTAACAAATGCAGATACTTTGTGAGTCAACATAATTCACCTTTTCCTCTGGTGTTAATTTTAAAAGGTGAAGATGAAAGAACATTCAATTTGATTGAACGGATATCAAGAGCTCTTAGAAGAATACGTTTGCTTTCATTTCTTTTATGATGTAAAAACTCATTATGATAATAATATTATGATAGTTATAATTGAAACATCCTTTTTATCCTTTCTGAAACAAATCTAGTTTTGACAATTCTTGTGAAAAAAAAGTTTGGGGAAACGTTGAAATGATGAAAATCCTGAGGACCGTTCTTTAGAGCGAGATTTTATAAGATTTCTTAAGATGTTTTTGATAAAGCGTTTTTGAGACCGAGATTTAAAGCGAGGTGTTCCGAATGTTTCACACTTCGTACAAATGACGTCATCATGACGTCTTTTGTATGAAGTATGGAACATTCGGAACTCTGCGGTTTATGAATCATGGAGCATGCGGAACAACTCGGTCAATTCTATCCCATAAAGATTCTACAGAATTTGCCGAGGGGTTCCGAAAAAAAGTGTAGAGCAATGGCGGCTCCCGATGATCGTCTTAAAAATCTTGCTCAAAAGAGCGCTTTATCCTAAAACATCTTAAGAAATCTCAAGATATCTCATGAAATCTCGCTCTTAAGAACGCGACTCAGATAAGTCCTCTGTACAACAAGTCTTCGACAACACACTTCAGGTCGGGTCCATTTATAATCAAAGTACTGAAAGTACTGTTGGGAAGCAAATCTGTTAATAATGTAGGCCTGTCCAGAAGTAGAGTACTTTGATTGGGTACTTTGATTATCCATTTGAATGCATTGAATACTTTGATTCGTAGAATACTTTGATTAGGTACTTTGATTATCCATTAAATACCTTGAATACTTTGATTCGTAGACTACTTTGATTAGGTACTTTGATTATCCATTTGAATACCTTTAATACTTTGATTCCATGCATCTATTTAAAGCTTTGAATTTTCATAGTTCAGTAAACTTGACTGACCCATTTACAAGGAAGGCCATTGGACTGATCTTTGAACCATAATAAAGCAAAATACTACGCCTGTCTTTTCTTCTCTTAGAGACATGGTTAATTGAGTGTTTCATTTTCAGTCACACAATTCAATATCTACACATAACTTCAGACTTGAATATTGAATGACTGTTACCTCATCAATCTTTGCTTTAGATAGAACTATTTATAGCGAGGAGGACCGGAAGATGTTGTGTGGTATGCAGAGAATGGTAAAGTGCAGAGAAAGGCGGCTGTAAAGAGAAGCAATTTTTGCAAAATTTGCTTCCAGTAATGCCCAAAGAAAACTGGCATCAAGACATACTTTGCAAAAATGTAAAGTCTGTTTAATTCCGGGAGCTGATCTAACCTTAACTACGGTATTTTTTTCGCAAGCTTACATGTGTAGAAACTGTCACGAAACAATTGTATATGATAAATATATTGTAAAACTTTGTCCATCTACAATGTATATGGAAGCATAATGATCATTACAATATACCACAAGGGAACACTTAATGTCAGAACCTACTGTTTGGTGAATAAAAAATACTGGGACCTCCAGTCATTTGTTGATTTATAGGTCGCGCCATCCTCAAAACTACATGTTCCCCCCAAAATGTTCTTTATTTAGGCAGTGGTAGGTCTGCGATCCGTTACCACAATCTTCGAAGTCAGAAATTATTTGCTTTAGCCTCGCCAAGCGATATCTTGTTTTGATATTCATAAAAGAGCACAAAAACACAAAACATTGAGCGAAAATAAGAAATTGCGGATCACTAGTAATGGCATTTTCTTCATATTACCGTATGCAATATTTACGACCCTGTTGAGGTTTTGTTCACAGTTTTTAGACCCGTCACCAGTCACACTGAAATGACCTTATGGGAAAAGAGAAAAGTATCTACCCGATACTGCCTGATAACGATCGAAACTTTTCTCTCTGAGATTATTTTCTGAATTTAGAATGTTTTCCATAGTTTACTTTTTTACATTTTTCAAATACGACAACTGCTCGACTTCTGTTGAGTCTGGTCCATGTCTCGAAATGCATGGACTTCCCATAAGGTAGGTCTCTTTTAGCCCGATGGGTCACATTTTGATTAATGTGAACAGTGTGTTGTTATTTTCGGGGTCTTATCGTCGCTTTTCAACACAAACCTCGTATCTACAGCTTTAAACAAGCTGTAGATACGATGTTTTCTTTGAAAAGCAGCGTTATACTGGTGTACGGTTGAGCGGTCTTTTGGAAGGATCGTCCCGAGAGACAATCATCAACAACTCACGGTTATGATCCCCGATGTCGATCCCCGGTGGACTTACTACATCACAATATAGATGATAAAGTATGATGACATTATCGATGTCTAATGACATAATGACTCTAACCTTTATGATGCTTAATCGTCGTCTAATAGATACAGATAGCGAGAAAGAACTATGGTGATCAGAAAAGCATACTGCTGCCTCTTTAACCTCGTTTTTCTACATCGAGTAAATAAACGAGTGTACTTTCTAGGCTTTCAATTAATTCAAAGTTGTGTTAAGCCGCGACCAAATAACTCGATCAACTCGATCGTATAAATTCCCCAATCAAACCCGATTAAACTCGATCAATTGTATTCACACGACTTCTTCTTTATTTCTTGTCTTCTTTATTTCTTTTGGGAAGCTCCATATTACAACGCATACGAACGAGAGGACTGGCCCAACACATTGATGTTAAGACAAACCGCGGAGCAAAAATATCGCACATACGGAGAAAGTTACAATTGATCGATATAACAAGGTATCGCGCGATTATCATACATGCTGGTGGAAATGATTTATCAGAGGGAAGAAAGGAAGAAGCCATCGAAAACGACTTCGCAAACATCATAAACTACATCAAAACCGAAAGCCCAGAAACAGCCGTATATATTTCGGAAATCACCCCAAGACGAGACGCCGATGTCACGGAAATGAACAGTTATATCCACTTCCTGTGTAAAGACAATGGAGCTCACTGTATACTAGTAAGTGAGCGACTTGAGCTGAACACACTCCTGTATTGGAAAGATCAAATTCATCTTTCAGATAAGGGAACAGCTGTATTGTTGAGGGCTTATAATGAGTATGTACCAATACTTAAACACTCTTCTGAACAGAACAGACCTACTAGGGATAAGTGTTGCGTATATTGTGGACAGGAGGGTCATACGATTGGAGAGTGTAGACATAGAAACATAAATAGACACAGGGTCATGAACCAATATGTACCTGGCCGACACTGCGTAAAATGTGGCATGAACAACCATTACACTTTTGAATGTCGGCGTTATATGCAAAGTCCGAATTAGGAAATCACGGACAGATACACACACATACATTTACAAAATAGGTTTGAAACTCTGAATGATTTATGTAATGCTTGCTCAGATTTCCAATGTAAATGCTCAAAATTTAATTCATTTAATGAAAAATGTTTCAAAGCAGTTGATCCTAAACAAAGTTCTAAGTCTAATTTAGAAAATAATTCAGCAAACAACAACGGTTTTTACAACAACCTTTCCAATGACAACCCCGCTATCGATAAGCCTATTTCATATTGCGAGCCAAGGCAAACCATTACATTTAAAGAAAGGGGTCTTCATGTTGTTAACTTAAACGTACAACACCTTTTACCAAAGTTTGACGAAATCAAATATATACTACTTTCGAGTAAAGTCGACATATTTGGTTGTTGTGAAACTTTTCTTCGCGAATCCATGTCCGACATATATATTAATGTGCCTGGTTTTACTTATATAAGAAAGGATAGAAAATATAGAAAAGGAGGTGGCATTTTGATATATTTAAAGAATCATATTCCTTTTAAACATAGACCCGATTTAGAATCGTCCGATCTTGAGTCAGTGTGGATTGAAATATGTCATAAGCACTCGAAACCCTTTTTATTGTGTTTCATATATCGTCCACCAAATTCAAACAAGGAATGGATTTTCAATTACGGTGAACAATTAAAAGAAGTTGACAAATTGAACAACGAATATCACATTTTAGGTGACTTAAACTATAACTTTATTCCAGACAAAAATACATTTGATTGTAAGGAATGGACAAAGTTACTCTTAAAATACGGCTTGGCGCAAATGGTAAACAAACCAACACGAGTGTCAAAAAATACGTCCACTATTATCGACCATATTTATACAAATCAACAAGACAGAATTATTGAAGTATCCGTTTCCCCCCTTTCCCTCAGTGATTATTCGCCAATTTGTATGACACGAAAAATAAAAAATCACTTTGGAAAAAGTGATGGTCATTCTTCCATGATGTATAGAAGCTTCAAGAATTTCCATTTGTCCGATTTCCAAAACGACTTAAGTACCTCCTCACTTCATCTCGTAGAAACTGAGCATGACCCCGAACAAGCATGGTCTTTACTTTATTCTATCCTCAATACTGTTTTATCTAAGCATGCCCCGATAAAATCAAAACGTATAAAAAGTTTTCGTTTTCCCGAATGGATTTCACCTGAAGTTAACGAAACGATGAGGGCACGAGACCGTTTGTATCAATCGAAAGATTTAACAAATTATAAAAAGATGAGAAACAAGGTTGTACACTTAATCCGTAAAAATAAGAAAAACTACTACATTGAGGCTATCAAGAAATGCAAAAATAGTAAAGAATTGTGGAGAAATTTTAAAAAGATACAAAACAATGACACTTTACTTAACGAAGGATCTTTTGTCCCTTTAAAAATGGTCTTCGAAGGGAAAATTATAACTGAAAGAAAATCTATCCTAAATTCCTTGAACGAACATTTCGTTAATATAGCTAATATGGTTAAAAAGTCGAAGTTTAGCGTACACAATTTTTCAAAATTACAATCCAGTTTAGATACAAAATTGAAGGACAAACAATTTGACATAAATTTTATTTCCCCACTAGAAGTACTTAAAATAATTGATAAGATGGACACCACAAAGGCTACGGGTATTGACGGCATAGGAGCAAATATTTTAAAATATTGCGGAGACCAAATAATTATACCTTTAACTTCTATAATCAATAATAGCATCGCTAATGGCAATTTCCCAAGTGCATTAAAAGAAGCATATGTCCTGCCACTTCATAAAGGGGGTCTGAAAGAAGACCCAAATAATTATCGCCCCATTTCCATACTAACGACAATATCCAAGATTTATGAACGTCATCTGTCCAACCAACTAATTGCTTTCCTAGACGAGTTTGATTTGATATCAAATCACCAATCAGGATTTCGTACAAAGCATTCATGTCAAACAGCGCTTATTCGTCTAATTGACGAATGGTATAAAGATCTTGATTCTGGTAAATGCGTTGGTTCAGTTTTCGTTGATTTAAAGAAAGCATTTGATTTGGTAGACCATGAAATTCTATTATACAAGTTGAGACTGAATCATTTCTCTCTGACAAAGCATTATTACTTTTCAAATCCTATCTAAGTGATAGAAAACAATTCATAAAATGTAACGAAACATTTTCCTCTCCGCATATTGTCACCAGTGGGGTACCTCAAGGCTCAATAATTGGGCCAATATTATTTCTCATCTACGTAAATGACCTCTACCTACACGTAAACACATCAAATTTAGATTTGTACGCAGATGACTCAACCCTATATAGTTCTGGAATAAACCTTATTGAAATACAGACTAACCTCCAAAAAAGTTTAGACTCTATACTAGCATGGTGTTCGACTAACAACATGCTTGTAAATCCAACCAAAACAAAATGTATGTTAGTCAGACCTAAATGCAGACAAACTTCAGGCGACCTTTACCTGAAAGTTAATGATACAAGCATTGAAAATGTTGAATCTCACAAAATATTAGGTGTACATGTTGACAAATTTCTCTCCTGGGATGATCATATTGCTAAAAAATGTGTTAAAATAAACAGTAAACTTACACTACTTAAGAGAATTTCATTTTATCTAACATTTGAAATGAAACAATTATTTTACAATTCTTATATACTTCCTTTTCTTGATTACTGCTGCACAGTTTGGTGGAAAGGCGCCAAAAAGAAAACTACTAAGCTATGCATTCTTCAAAAAAGAGCCGCTCGCATAATTCTTGGGGCTTCTGCAAGAGCACCATCAAAAGAGCTATTCTCTGAACTAAATTGGCTAACTTTGAACAGATGCAATTACCATACTGCTGTATTAATTTACAAATGCCGTAATAACCTATCACCTCGATATCTAAAAGACATTATTTCATTTTCAAATAATGATATCTATAATCTACGGTCATCTACTCGGTCTGATATTGTCAACTCGAAATTTTAAACAAGTTATAAAAGAAGAGCATTTTCATACTTTAGTATGGATGTATGGAATGAAATCCCAACCTCTATTAGATGTTCTGATTCATTACCAGTCTTCAAAAACAAATATAAACATTATCTATTTAACAAGCAAATTGAGAAAGAGTAAGTGTGTATCTGTCCGTAGATTTCAACGTCAACCTTTCCCGGACAATTGAATTTTAACACTGGTCCACATTGAAAATAAATTAACAAATCTGTAAACCAAAACAAGAATTAATAACATGCTATACCTCACGATAAGTGACCTGACAGAGCGGCCCTACTCTCCATTGCCGAGCTCTATTGATTAAACCATCAAATCTGCAGTTTTCGGTACGCCAACAGCCTATTTGGTCGTCATAATCTAATTATAGCACACCATTTGAATTATCGAATCAAAATCATTCAGTTTTATCTTGCATGATCATTACGTATACATTACGTCGCTTCTATTTTTGGCTGAAGCCGGTAACATTTGAATTATCGAATCAAAATCATTCAGTTTGATCTGGTTTGATTACGTATACATTACGTCGCTTCTATTTTTGGCTGAAGCCGGTAATTTGAAGCGTCAGCCAATGAAAGTTTGTATCAGCTTTTTGAATTGTTTTGTTGTGTATCGCCAACGATTGGATACTGAAATCCCGCCAAGGCCCCGAGATTAGAAGTGAAATGACCCCGCGAGAACAGAGCTCATTCTATCGAAATGGAATGTAGAGATAATGTGCTCTGTTCATAAGAGAGTATCTAGAGCGGCCCATGCTAATCGAATGGAACGCTCTGCCAGGTCAATTCTCGTCCGCTATAGCGTTATCAGGGTGTACAACGTTCGAACTGCATTATGGGTAATTTCGGCTCCGCCGTGTAGAATTTTGTTGAAAATTCCCTCGACTCAGGTAAGTGTTTATCAAATATTTCCGCCAATTCACGACCGATTTTGAAAAACTAACGTGGAGTGCCCCCGCCTTAACGAAAGCAATCATCGGATGTTAATTTCACGTCCCTGCACACAGTACTTAAAAAGTTATTGAAGAACGAAATTTGGAAAATGCGTTTTCTGATGGCACCGCCGTGGAGAAATTTACAAAGTTTTTGAAGAAAAGGAGCTAAAATACTATTGCCCGAGTTTGAAAGCATGCTTTGTGTTATCAGAACGAGCCTAACTGTGGTCCGCCTGACCATAACCCTCAGAAATCTGATTGAAACCTTGAAATTTAAGCAGTTTGCAAAATTGCTCCGCCGTGGAGAGTGCAATAAAAAGCTCCGCCGTGGAGTAAAAACATGTTAAAAGGCATGCCTTGTGCTTTGCCACCGATAGGAAACGGATCGAACCATACAAATGCATCTTTGTATATCACCTATGTATTATCTTACTTAGATCATGCCTATGTACGTTGTAAGACCGTAAAATGTACACTTGACGTGCCACAGTTAACGCCCGATTGTTCTTATGCTTTACTCGGAGAGTACTCCTAAACGCATTTAAAATAACTCATCATTTAGAATTACTTTAGATGCCCACCATCACAAAATTCTGCGTATTTGGTATTTCCGTTGATTTTCATGCGTCTCCGTAATTGTACAGTTTAAGTGGTTCGCCGTTAAAATGGGTTTGTTTTTAATCATTTCATGATTTCACTTTAAAAAGAGTTGGAAACAACAAAAAACTGATATCATAAGAATGAAATGTGTATATTACAATATAGAAAATATTCTTGGTAAATGATAATCAGCAATTTCTTCTTCTCCCTGAATGTTATCGAAATATATTCCTACTAGGAACACCAAAAACATGTCTTGTTTAGGAAATGGTTAAGGCCGCTCACACAATTTTTATATCATTTTACAATCTCGTTGATCATATACCGATGTCCATGTTTTCATGTATGAATATGTTAGTAGAGGAGACCTGGTCTATCTGTTACACGGGGCAAGTTGTTACACCTACAGTTGCACGACAATGACCTCACGCACAATGTTCTAACTTTGATGATATGGTATCTTTTATCTTTTATTTTTCTTTCATATCAACTTTTCAAAAGTCAATATTGGAGATTTAAATAAGAATGTAAATTATAATTGAAAATCTGAAAAAATCGTATGAAAGTAAATTATCTTTGATAGGGGGTGTCTCAAATCTGCCCACACATGAATTTTCTTTAATTCTGCATGGTGATAATGGACCATATACAAGCTATGAAAGTGCAATTACACACAATGTAGTATCTTAGATAATCAAAACTTGATTCCTAAAAGGCACATTGACTTATTCCCACTATAACACGAAAAATGTCCCCTTTTTTCATGTGTCCCAAAACCTTAGTTTTGTGAATTTTCAAGATCTGTCAATTGAATTTGCTCCGAAACACATAAGGCATTACATTCATACCAGAAAAAGTTTGTGAGGAAATTGTTTTGAATTTTTTTTTTATTTTATTTATTTTTTTTAATTAATCATTAAAATGTGCATATTTTTCAGTAAAATTTGCGACAAGAGTAAACTTAAATTCCAAAGTTAAGTATGTTGGAGTCTTTGTCAAGATACCATATTATCACAAAAACATACAACATATTTTCTCTTACTTTGAGCTAAATTACATACCGGTAACAATGTCATTTAATACATGTCACTGATGAAGGGGATATTTTGATCCAAAACTTGTTTCCAGTAAACATTTGACTGTGCTCCTTTAACATATTTATTCCGTAAAATTAACAGTAGCATACAGTACAAACCTAAAGCAGTATTCATGTCCAAAAATTCATTGAAGAAAAATATAGATTTAATGTAATTATTACTTTTATTTACAAAATTACATATATGGAAGCCAAAATAGGTATACATGTACACATTGCCAGTTTTATTTACTACATGTATTTGGTAACATTGTCTATGCACCATCATTAGTGACACTATGACATACAAAAAAGGTCAAGCCAAATGTTATGAAATAGAAAATACGTCTAGAACCCATACGGTAAAGAACCCAAAGTTGCCCTACCAAGTTTTAACCAATGTAATGTTTTTGCTCCAAGAGCCACTAATAAATTTACATGATGTGCAAGGCCTCCAATGATCAGTAAAAGATTGTTACAGCTTTATATTCTTTTCAATTACACAGTTGAAAATGTACTTGTTCATTTGAAAACGTTTCCCTATCGGGATAAAACAGGGTGCAATTACTTCTGCAAATTATTTTTCTAACCATAGCTTAACCAGTATTGATACACATTTTATACATATTTCACAGCAATATATTCAGTTTTATATGATAATCAAATCCCATCAAAGAAATTGGTGCTTTTTCTGATTTGCTTTTTCATTTTTCAAAAGATCTATAAAAAAAAACTCGTGCTGTTAGCTTTCGAGAATCATGGCTAACTAGAATAATTTTAAAGGATTTTTATATAAAATTTCCTCTCTTTTTTGTAAAATAGGTACACCTGGCACAAGACCTAATGTGACCCTGGACGAAAATATTGTAACCAACTTTGAAGTCGTAGATCGTGACATTTTCAGGTATATGGCATCCTTAAGGCAGTCATATTTGAACTTGGGCAGCCCGGGCGGATCCAGGATGACCATAGAGATAGATAGAATGACCATTTCATGTTCAGCAATGTATTATATGGCTAAACGTTTCGGATCATGGGCAGTTCGTCCTACCTGTTAAGGTCGGTGTCTTTACTATTTACCGTCACAATCCTATTCCACAAGGCGTTTCATATATCTTGGACCTTTTTATTGCGTCCAGAGGAGAAACTTGGTTAATTGTGTTTGAAGCACAAAACCGCTAGAAAGCATTGTAGGAAAAGAAGAATGTGCTCTGTATTACGAGACCAAACAAATTCACAATACTACTGTATCATTACAATGTAACAACTTGCCCAAACCATATGTAACAACTTGCCCCATTCGCATTTTTGAACTTTCAATTAATCTCATGGGTAAACAGTGTGGCATTTGTAGAAAAGATCGATTTCAAAGAAACATAGATTTATTTTTTCTGTGAAAACACATAATGTAGGATGAGCTACCCGGGTGAACGGAGTCAAATAGAAATTTCAAAGACAAGTTACTTTCATACGATTTTTTTTCAGATTTTCATTATAAATTGCATTTTTATCTAAATTTCCAAGATTGACTTTTGAGAAGTTTATATAAAAGAAAAATAGAAGAAAAAAGATACCATATCATGAAAGTTAGAACATTGTACGTGTGGTCATTGTCGTGCAACTGTAGGTGTAACAACTTGCACCGTGTAACAGATAGACCCGTACTTACATATTCATACATGAAAACATGGAAATCGGTATAGGATCCATAGAGTTGTTGCATTAGAAGAATGGATCGCAATTTTTGAGACACCATGTATAGTTTTTACGGTCTTACTACGTACATAGGCATGATCTAAGTAAGATAATGCATAGTTGATATACAAAGATGCATTTGTATGGTTCGATCCGTTTCCTATCGGTGGCAAAGCACAATGCGTGTCTTTTAACATGTTTTACTCCACGGCGGAGCTTTTTATTGCACTCTCCACGGCGGAGCAATTTTGCAAACTGCTTAAATTTCAAGGTTTCAATCAGATTTCTGAGGGTTATGGTCAGGCGGACTGCAGTCAGGCTCGTTCTGATAACACGCAGCATGCTTTCGTACTCGGGCAATAGTATTTTAGCTTCTTTTCTTCAAAAACATTGTAAATTTCTCCACGGCGGTGCCATCAGAAAACGCTTTTTTTAAATTTCGTTCTTCAATAACTTTTTAAGTACTGTGTGCAGGGACGTGAAATTAACATCCGATGATTGCTTTCGTTAAGGCGGGGGCACTCCACGTTAGTTTTTCAAAATCGGTCGTGAATTGGCGGAAATATTTGATAAACACTTACCTGAGTCGAGGGAATTTTCAACAAAATTCTACACGGCGGAGCCGAAATTACCCATAATGCAGTTCGAACGTTGTACACCCTGGTTATTATGGGTTCAAAATTAAACGAGAGTCGCTACAGTTGTGTTGGATTATCGAAACAACTAGAGCTGTTCTCGTTTGATTTTAAACGTAGAATATTAGTAATTAAGTCATGACAATTATCGCTTTCAAAAGTTTTCACCGTAGTGGACATCATGTATCCAGCTATTATCTGGGACTGGGACAAATATTTTGTTATTATCATCATATTGTTGTTTTGCTTTTGTACAATCATTCATGATTTTCATATTCACCACATTCTTAATCCTTTCCCAAACAGCAACATTTTAGATTTTAGTCTTCGCCGTAATATAAAAAAATGTACTGTTCCTTCGTGAACTTATCAACTAGGTCTGCTTTGGGAGAGGGTTACATACCATTTCATTTTGACAAATAGATTTTTGTTTGAAGGCAACATTGGAAAAAAGATTTTGCATTGTAATGTTAATTATTATGTAATTATCTTAATGTTTTACCTTCATAAAATAAAGTAATTATTATTATTAATTCCCGATCATTTGGCCGACCACGCTCGATCGTCCCGATTACTCTTGCCGACCAATCTCGATAAGTACTCGATCACTTGATCGAGCTTGATCGAGTTGATTTGGTCGGCAATGGGAACGCGCCTTTATACAGGTAAGTTTATTCGCCACGCTAATATGGCATATACATGTACCCAATGATGCATTTTTAGATTACTGCAAACTTTATTGTAAAGAATTGAAATACCTAAATTGACATAAATTCCCGTGTGCGACATTTGGCACACTCGGGTGTTGCCAGACTCATATTCACAACTGGGTTATTATGAATTTGTATTTCCAGTGACAGTAACATCACATACATTGTATAGTTTT
Source organism: Fragum sueziense (assembly GCA_963680895.1). NCBI lineage: Eukaryota > Metazoa > Mollusca > Bivalvia > Cardiida > Cardiidae > Fragum > Fragum sueziense. The sequence continues at coordinate 4,466,877 of OY804599.1, read as the reverse complement.
TCAACACAAGTTTTCTTAGTCTCATATCAGTCGATTAGGATAAAACATGGCATATGATTTGAATAGAGATATATTTCTATCCAATCTGATTGAAATCCCATATCAAAATTCTCTCCTTTTCCTTCGACGAAGCTTTGTACGAGACTTTTAAACACGTCTAATTACATTAGACAAATCAAAGGAGAGAAAGTGAAATAACTGAACGATTCTTTTGAAAAGATCAAAGAAATAATAAAACAGTATTATTACCTTCCTGAAAATACAATAATGTACTATCAGACCTAAGTAATTTTACGAACGTATAATTGTTTCTTTGTTGGGTACGTAATGATCTACAAAGTATTTGGGCTTCCGTGTAAGAAGAGTGCTAATAAAATAAATTGTTAATCCATTCCCAAACGGTAGAAATAATACAGTTTCCAACTGAAAGCTGCTGTAACTGAGAAGTCCTGTTGAAAAATATAGAACTTGTGTACTGGAAATATTGAGACGAAAGGAGATTATGCTTGTTATCAGTAGGCCTACTTTCTTCTTTTGTATCATTATTCTTTAAAAGGACATTTCATTCCAATTTCAATTTTTTAAAGTATGTCTTGATACCAGGATTGGTTATTCTAATGAGTATAAATACTATTAGTTTTTTGAAGTTGTTGCCAATAAGCGAGAAACAGGCATTTAAAGTTGAGACATAATCAATAAATTGCATATAAATCCGAACTGTTGTCCACAACAATTTGTTCAATTCGAACACAAAAATATAAATTTCTCGTAAACGGCGCAATATTTTGGCTTGAAATTTTCAGAATATTCATAAGGAAACATGCTCTTTCAGATAAAAATAAAAGTAAAATCTATGACAAAAAATTCTGAAATGTCACTTTAATCATTCTCTATTAGAGATAGCCTACCTAAACTAGGCATAGCTTTGGAAAGAGTTAAGAAATTAAATGTTTTATGTGGTATTTTTTTCATTGAAAAACATCCTCAACCATGCTGTTCTGTGATAGATTGTTATAAAAATATCGTTCTAGTTAAAATAGAAAAAACCCGTTTTTTTGTGAATGCCAAAAACGTTTTAAACGCGTGATTCCATTTTAAATACACGGAAGATAACTGTTAGATTCTTGAAACGATAGCACTACAACTGTTCTCTCCCTTTACGATTATAAGACGAAACGAAGACTCCAAACACATTCATCCACGATCAATATCCTCTCCCAAAACAACTAAGTTTTAAATCTGTCCAAATATGTTGCAGATGAAGCTGGAATTAATGCTACTTCTAACAGAGAATTCTAATATCATAGTAAATTAAACATCGATGGAAAAATGCTGGTTAAACGTATTTTTTTGTATTTGCATCCATGCGTTTGGTTCGATTTGGGCGTCAAGATCCGGTATACAGGAACAAAACTGTAAAATGGACACGATTTTGAAGATCAGGCGACACATAGGTATTTTTTTGTGCTTAACTCTTTTCAAAACGACAGAATTGTAGGGCGGTTCAATTTGAAATCTGTTTCAGACGACATTTGAAATGACTGTTATAAAAATGCGATTTGAAATTATCGAGGCAAAATGAGAAAATACAGGTCACCAGCAGATTTCACCTTTTGTTTCAATGTTTCCCAAGCATTTTTTAAGAGGGACGTCAAAACCAGGTATAGTTTGAGAAAAGAGCTAATGGTAATGTAACTTCCAAAGCAGGAACAGTCGTCTACGATAGTCTTCGGGTATCAACAATCTTTTGTCTAAAACCATTTACAAAATAAGCCCATTCCCCAAACGAGACATCCTTTTTATGTGCCATTGATTCGGTCGGCACAATCCCTTCAGCCAATCAAAAACGTCGTCAGTCATAAAGTGCGGACCTGCACTCATTCGGTGGAGGTGAAAGCTTTGGTCTTTTTCCTTAAAGTATTACCAACTTCCTGCATTGATATCTTGACGACTACGCCTGATTATTAAAAATGCGTTGGTAGTTAGAAAGTTTAAATCACATTCTTTAAGGAAAGAGTTTTGTTTATGAATTTTAACGATTGATTTTTGAAATATTCTGCCTCAAAAATGGTATCCCGTAACGATAAAGACCGAGGAAGTACCCTCGATGAAAAAATGAAAGTGAGGCTATGACGTCATGCCGACTGACTCTATTAGAGGAAACACTGGTCACATTGAGACAAAAGAAGAAAACGCCAAAAAACAGCATTCCCCCTTTTGACCCAATATGTTCTATGATATATTGTAAACAAAATTAATCATTTTTCACCAACAACATTTTTTTCATGTAGTAACCCTGAAATTGAAACTGTCCAATTTTTTGCAATTTCGGAAAGCTCTGTAACTTCTTGCTTGGAACACACGCCAATTTCGGTTGAATATCTGGCAACTTGGTTGAACATATAAACAGAACAGATTACTTTAACAATGCAGTATTATATCTTACATTTTTACACCATGTTTCAGATGCTGAATGTTCGGGTAAGTGCCATTTCCATCACCTTAAAGTAATGTCAAGCATTCCCTTCGCCCGTGTAACAGAATGAAAATACCCTATATCATATTATTGTCTTGCATAATGTTGTAAAACGAGAGTATATTGTTGTTTCACCACTTTCCAAAACAACACCTTTTTGTTAAAGAAATTGATGGTAATCAGGATTTTCTTCTTTTGTTTTTCCCCGATTTTTCTGAGCCTTTTCTATCAGGGACGTCAAAATCAGGTTTTCCTTGGAAAGAAATATATTTGATAACCAAATATTCTTACAATAATTATAAAAGTGATTTGATGCTGTCAACGTATTAAACATCAATTCTTCGTGTGAGTATGTTGTTCGTTACATTCGAAAATGTCGTAACTACAGCTTAAATAAGCTATAGTTACGACTTTTTAGAACGTGACCGACGATATCCTCACGATAAACAGTTGTAGATGAAATGAAATACATAATTTAAAAAAGTCAAACTTATTTTGTACAGTCTGGCAAGCCCCACATTGTAGGTACTTATTCAGAACCTTGCGCTTTCATAAATGAGAATCTTACTTATAAGTTTTTGAATATTTCTATGTGGTGGTGTCATACAGTGCTACATGTATATAACAAGTACATGTATCTTCTCTTACAGAGTTCAAACATTTTGGTGTGTGTAATATGTTGTGATGTCCCATTAATAAATGTAACACGTAAATGTACATTTGTGTTAAATACTAGTACACGGGTGGTAAACAGAGAAACTAGCTCCAAAAAGAGGTAGTTGCATAGAGCGATAATTTGTAGGTCATGAACACATTTTCTAGAATTATTTCCTTTAAAGCGAGTTTTTGAGAAATCCGGCGATGCTGTAATATGAAGAAATGAAGTTTGTTGTGCACGGGAGTATAAGGTATTAGTAGCAGGGTTTTAATATAATCGTTGAAAAACATTTCAAAATCGAAAGTAAAGAAGTTTTTACTTTCGATCTTGAAATGTTTTTCAACGATTGTATTCAAACTCTGCTCACTTACACCGTATATTCTCATGCACAACAAACTTCTACCATTTCTTCATATTACAGCATCGCCGGATTTTTCAAAAACTCGTTGTAAAAGAAATAATTGTAGAAAAAATGTGTTTGTGACCTACCTTTGTTTACAGATTTTCGCTCTATGCAACTACCTCGGTAGAGTCCGGATGTCACGAGGAAACGAAATACCGTTGACTCTTTTTGGAGCTAGTTTCTCTGTTTACCACCCATGTAGTATATTCATCCGTACAAGTGACGCATGGGACGGTAAATGGGGAAAAAGTGACATTATAGCTTTTGAGTTCCGCATGAAAAATAGACCACCCAGTCAATGGCGTAGCTAGCCTAAAATATAGTGTATGAAAAATGTATACCTCATGCATCAGAGGAGGCTGGGTGGTGGGTATCCCCATACTGCTGGGATGGGTCTTACTGGCATCTCACTGGAATTTCTTGAAATATAAAATGCATACCAAATACCCACATGAAGCCACGAATGGCCATGGTCATTCGTGGCTCCTGGTGGGTATTTGGTATGTATTCTAATGGCGATTCAGGTTTTTATTTCAAGGGAAACAATAACAAAAATACACATTTTGCTTATTTTTTGTGATGTGTACGCAATTGCCTTTCTGCGTACGGGTTGCTACGCCTATGACCATGCACATACCAGCATTCCGATAAAAATATATGCCACAATCTTACAGCTCCGTTAACCCTTTTCCACACAATGACGTTGTGGCGCACATCAAACAAATCCACGGGAAAACATTGTACAAAATGAAGAAATTGCTTGTAGCCAATTTCTTCATTTCCACAATGTTTTCCAACACAAAATTGAAAGGGTTTTAAACTTTCATGGGCTTGTTATTGTCTTCTGCAACACTTTCAAATTGGAACAGTCCAAAATTTTGCCGTCCGGTAATGGGTTAAAGACTATTGGTGCACGCTCTCCCCAAATCCAGTTCATGTGCAACAAGGACGATAATAACGTTTTATGGTGTGTAGAAGTGTTAAATCTAATTGTCTCCCTTTGACTGTGCTTGCAATGTAACATATTTATCAATTTGCCCAAAACCCTCTCAAAACAAGCATAACTTTGTTTTGACGACAATATGAAGGAAGTTTTGATAAATATCGAGAAAAGGGAGATAATCATCGGGAAAAAAGAAGAAAACGATTATAATCTGCATTTCCATTTGCAGATTAGTGTTAGTGGACCCTAACCCTAACCCTATTGCATTTCTGCAATCTGTACATGCCATAATATGGTATCGTCTTTGCAATTGAGTAAATTAATATATTAATTACTGATCAGGATCCATGAATATAATTCAAATTATGTCGTTTGGAACTCGTATTTAATTAAGACTATTAAAAGTCTTGTATTGGGAAGGGATAGCGAAAACAACAAGAACAAATTGTACTTGTACAATGTAAGTACAGTTACGGGCGAATGGGTTCATTCTAAATTCACCATTTGTCAGCTATATTCTACATTTCTGGTATTCATTTAAATGTTTTTTCGATGATTGGATATGCACACACATCAAAGGATAATCAGACCTTAACGCCCGGTCAAAAAATATCTACGGCCTCATTACGACCGGAGAATGTCCAGAAATAGTCACCCGTGTAGCAGGCGCTATTGGAGGGGGTGTGTTTAAGAGATAACCCATTCCCAAACGACAAAATTTTAGGGTGGTCCAAATTGCTTGTCTCAAGCAATTTCTTCATTTCCCACAAAGTTTTCTAAAGCAATAATCTTGTATGGAGTCAAAAAGAGCCATTGTGTGGTAATGCCTTATTTAAAGTCGAGTTTTTTCTTTTGACAGACATCAGTGTTAAACTTAGTAAACCATTGAACATTTTGATAATTGACATTTTCTCCTTTTGCCTCAATACATCATGTGTCATATCGTATATTAGTACCCTTTTTGTCCCTAGAAGCGGCTTTCTAATTGGAACATCCTAAAATTCAGGTGTTCGGAAAATTGTCAAAACAATATGGAAATAGAAGAGCATGATATTATACATACTGGTCAAGATATAATGCTTTTAGAAAACGTTTTCATTACAAACAGCACGGTTTTTTCCAACATTCAAAAACAATCATTTTTATGTGTATTAAAATGTAGTCTGACAAATGCCTGAATGTTTGAAGAATCCACTCTTGTTTGGTTTAGCGTGGATTCTAAAAGACGCGTACGTTACACGTTAACATCTCAATGCCGTAGAGTATAATTATGCCGAGAAATTAGGAAAAACATCTACTTTGAGGCGAGCAATCTTTTCCTGTGTACGTTTCCGAAAATTAACACGTGATAGACTGCATGTTGCAGTGGCATGTAGCTTTTAATGCAACAGCACAACGTGTACTAGAGGAATAAAGAAACGCAACAATAAAAAATAACTCCAATTTAAATATTATTTCTAATGTATTGTGAATCTTTATTGTCTGACTTTCGTGTGTCAAAATTTCATTCACGGCCACAGGTTACACGTACAGCCAATATGCAGTTAAATTTGATCAGTTTTGCGTTTACGTCAATAAACAGTTGCCTGAGTCAGCGTCTAGCACGTAATCCAAACTAACGTAACGATTACTATCTGAAATTTGATTGCTGTTCTGTACATGAATAGTCTCGGCAGTCTGCCTTAGTAAGCGGGATTTGTTTCGTATGTTAATCAAGCAAACCTAACGGCCATGGCACCGTGACGTTACTCGTATACGGCCGTTATACTTAGGGTCGTCAGTTGTTCCGTTGGATATAAGACGTTACCACAAGAAAGATAGTGTCGGACGGATGTTCATCAAAGTCAACAGCAACCACGTTTTGAGATGGCCCATTCGTTAAAATCAACATTGATGCCTAACGTCATCTTTGATTCAGTCGCGTTACGATACGGGGGATTTAAACGAAACGAAACGTAATTTGTAATGCCTAAAAAGACGTCTTAAGTCGTCGTTCATCTACACAATTAAGAAGAGTTTAGTGCAAAATATGGACACGCGAAGCTTATGTCATAAAGGTCGTTTTGTGATTTCCTGGTTCAATTATGTTTGATATTTATTTTCAGAACCGCCCCAGAAGCGGAAGGTCGAGAAGAACCCTCTCTTAACACAGGCTTCGCTCACCGACCGGGACAAAATTGTAAGTAACTTATCTACGATATAGACCTATCTTTATTTATCCCTTTTCCTTATTTGTCCCTTTTGTCATATCGGTATCTCCCATGGAAATATTAAGATGTTAAGGTAGTTCACCAATAATGAAATTCACACGACGTCATAATTTCATTTATTCGGGTGACGTCGTAAACTTTCGGCATTCCAGAAATATGTTACGTATAACATGCATTATTCTGATGATGACCCCTGTTGTTCTCTTAAAGCTTTTTGTTACCTTTAGCAAATGTAGGAGTGCATCATTGGTGCTTACCCATCTACTTTTAGATTAAGCTCATGCTGAACTGGAGACAGAGTAGTCTAAATGATATACTCAAAAGAAAAAGTTAAGTCAGTATTTTTTGTGGTCATTTATTTGGCCAAAAGAAACTGCAAGGAATAAAGCTAAATTTAAGGTTGACACAACCTGAAAAAATCACCACTTTCCAGAGTCCAACATTAACATTTTTGGTTACCAGAAAGTCAGGCTCGTTGCTGCCAGATGCTGCTAGCCCTGACCAACTATGCACTGGTCCTGACCAAATATTTGGATAATTGGGAAAAGGTGAAAACAACAATAATCCTTTCATAAGCTAAAAGACAGTTTAGAATCACAAATCGTGAAATGAAGGAAAATTTGAAGGTTCTATGTTCTTGTTGTGTCACATATCCCTTGTTGTCATTATGGTAATAGTGACTGAGATTTGAAATGAGGCTGACCAGTCGGTCATGTATCTTGGGGATCTAACTAGCCCTGACCAAGCAGCAGGCAGTTAATGTCTGTCGGGCACAGGTTAATGTTGAACCCTGCTTTCTAGCCATACGCTAGAAAGTGGTGTTTTTAATGATGGGCTGTATACCTAAGTAAAATATGGATTACGATGAAATTTCACCGACTTGTTCTAAATTGATTGAAGATTGTTATGAGTAATAAGAAATTGGCATTGTTAATCTTCTTTGACAAAATGATTGACCAAACACTTTAAACTGATTAAACTTTTTCATCTCAGTATATTATTCAAATCCCATTTCCAGACCACAGCCATTACACTATATAAATCACGTAATTAAATAGCCACTCGGATTTCCGCTAATTTTCTCATCGCGTTAAGATTACACAATATTTTTTCTACCTCATCGATATTTTCGCTTGTTGCCAATATCAGCGATATTTCTGCAGATTGGATAAGTTTTGATAAGGTCCGATAGTGCTTTACAAACTGCATGGATTATAAATTATCTCCCCTGGCTTTGGAAAAATGGCGGTTCTTTCAGTGGAATCGAAAGGGATTTACCTATGTCGAGTTGTGGGAGTCAAGGTAAACTTGTATTAGATCTAGCCCTTTCCCAAACAGGACCTGGTTTTGACGCCCCTAATAAAAAAGGTTTGGGAAAACATTGAAACAAAAGAAGAAACTGCTGATAATCAGCAGTTTCTCCTTTTGTCTCAATATTTTCTATGCCATAATTTACACTAATCCTATCTTTAATAACGTCCATTTTGTTATTTGTAGCAGTTTTTGAAGTGGATGACCCTAAAATTTTGTCGTTTGGTAATGGGTTAAACAAGATCTACTTTTGATTTGAGAAAGACAGAAATAGAAAACGTCGAATGCAAAGACGAAAAATGCTAGTAACGAACATTTTTATAATTTCCTGCAATGTTGCCTTGGCTAAAATGTAAGCAAATTCCAATTGTTATTTGGTGGTCCACAGCAGCTCTCAGATTTGGTCAATTATAATACTTATAACACTTTGACAAACATACTGAATGAGTTTTAACGTCCCGAAATGAATATGAATATGAGAAAATTGATAAAAATAACGAGGATTATTACATGTTTTTGCCCCCTTTCTCTCCTTTGTTATTACACGTACTGATATTCTCGATGTTTTTGCTATGTATATATATATTATATCAGACCAATCTAAAAGTGTCCTGTTTGACACTGGGCTCATATTATATTGTAACATGCAGGAAATGACAAAGAACAAATAGTTATGTGCACATGTCTATGTACATTTTTGACACTCACAATGACATACTACTAAAAGGTGACTCTGGGAATCTCAAAAATATGGACCGCGAAGAAAATGTATGCAGCTTTCCCTATCTATATGAACCGAATAAACTGCATATGAATAAAACACTTTTTGTGCAACTCCAAAATAGTCCCCTTCTGCGTAACGAGTCACATGTAAATTTGACTCGTACCGCAAAAAAGGAATCTTCTGTCTAGTTTGAAAAATATCAATCCCTGTCAGTCTGCGCGGACAGTGCTGGCTGACTAGGGCCAAATCTTTTTGCTCTAAGATATTCTGTATAAATCTTAAATGTTTTGCAAGACGGCCTTTTTATGTTTTCCATGTCTGGAATATGAATATTTCCATTGTTTTATTCTAGCACAATCAAGTACAAGCAATGTTTGTACGACAATAAACGTCATCTTGTACATTCTGCACTGTGTTACTCAAGAAAACGTTGGCGTTTTCAACAAAACGCAATCAATGGATTTGAACGATTTTAACCCTTTCCCAAACGACAAAATTTTAGGGTGATCCAATTCAAAAACTACCACAAATGACAAAATGGATGTTATTAAAGATGGGATTTGTGTAAAATATGGCATAGAAAATATTGAGACAAAAGGAGAAACTGCTGTTATCAGCAGTTTCTTCTTTTGTTTCAATGTTTTCCCAAGCCATTTCTTCTTGGGACGTCAAAACCAGGTCTTGTTTGGGAAAGGGTTAAGTTACACTGCTAGAATAATATTTCTCCCAAATACCATTTATCACGGCTTGATAACTACTTATTTAACCATAAAAGATGATAAATTCCGTAACGTTAAACATTTCGTATTTACTTTCCTAGAATCTGTAGGCCTACATGTTTACTGAATGACCTGCATGTCTCCTTTGGAGACTAGCATAAAAAGGACCAGTAAATGCTTTATAGTTTATTTTAAGGTAGAATACCCGTAATGCGGCCATTTTGAAATTAATAAAACATCGACCTTTTCCGAGCAGCGGCGTTACGTATCCGAACCTATTCGGGCGCTGTCGTAAACATTCGGCGGTGGAAAGTTCCACCGCCGAATGTTTTCGACGTCGCTCGAATGATTTCGACGTCGCGCGAATCTCAATGAATCAATCGCAAATCTATACTTTTTTGTCGTGTCAAAGAGTCCCAATGTGATATGTATATGTTAACGTGCATCATTCATACAACAACAGGTATCCATGTTCAGGTTGTTTCTTATGAATAAAGTTGAAAAGCAAGTATAACAAAGATGTTCAAAGTTTAAATTAATCTAGTCTGTTAACTCATGATTGCCTGTAACAATTTATGAGTAAAATGCGTTTTTGCTCGCAACCCTTTAAAGTAAACTCGGTAATTACTTTCACAGATAGCATATTGAGTATCTATTAAAATGCACATTGTTTACAGCCTTTTAATTTTGTGATAACCCATTGATCATTATTTCCCTCAGACGTTATTTCACTGAAGCGGTATTTCAGCAAGGATTGTACATTTTGATCCCACATGAGGACAAATTGACAGTAAGTTATTTAAAACCAACATGGATCCAGATCACCCTGTACATTTGCACAATTTGATCAAGATCCATGTTGTCATGTAATAACTATTTCGTATATTGATGCTTTTTAACAAAAACTTCGAAACTGCAGCTTATGTTAAGCTGCAGTTACGAGATTTCTGTTGAAAAGCGACGATACGTTACATTTCTTGGAGAACTGCAAGGACCAAGATCAGGTACAAAATGGTCTGGATTCATTGTATCCTGAAATACGACGTAGGTTCTTTTCTCAGATCCCTTCTCATGTTCCAGTGTTTATTCGTAGACACTTTTAGCTTAATCATGTGATAAATGTGTGTACAGTAGACATAGGACCAAGGATATTCAAATTATCTCACCATGGGGTCCCTTGTTTACGACATACCTACATTCTGATAAAACAGAGTAAACAACAAGTGTCAATGTGAATCATTTCATCGTCTTGAAAATTTGTCTTGGAGAGATTCCCCAAATGCCATAGTCTTATATGGTCCTATTTATAAGCCGAGACACTTTAAATTTAACCTCTTGTAGTTATATGGAGTGCCTCGTCTTATCAGATCCGCCACTTTGTCTATAGCACTTCCGCGAGCCGAAAATGTCGGAGGTTTAGCCATCAATCTAATACCTATGAAATCGAAATTACTGTCTAAAATGGTATGGATAGAAAGATAAATCATTGCTTTTCACTTCATTATAATTTTGAAATAAGACTTTTGCTTGTTTAATTTAAATCCGACAAAATTTCCAACAACCCTAAAAAAGCAAGATGGCCGACTGACTGGCTTGCCAATTGAAATGAATACACGTTTCAAAGGCATAATTCAAAAGACAAAGCAATATTTTAGTAACATGAAGGTGGTTTTAAACATAATGTAGTTATTTTTCATTGTTTATGCCATATTTTACCTTGAATAGGGACTTTGAATGATTTTACATTTGTTACACAGATCAATCGCAGCCAGCTTGGACTAAGTCTTAGGCTGATTCGAACCGAAAAGAGTTACAGATGTCAAAATGAATGCAAGGCCTTAAGCACAGAGGAAATGAAGTTTAGGTAGCACATCCTTTCACCAATTTCCTCCAAAATACAGGATGTTAGTATATCTTTCAAAGGTTTTTTTTTAAAATGTGCTGTAGATTACAATGATAGATATGGAAGGGTTTGGCAATTCATACACATTTGTCCATTTGTAAGAGTCAGTTCAAAAGCTTCTAAAGCTAATGTTATGTTATCTTGCTGAATTTAAATACACATGTTAATCTTATCTTAGTGTTCGTCCTAGTTTTTAGACCAATCAAATTGCAGTATTTTTGAAAATTTCGTCGTTATATTTCACGTAAACGCTCTGCCGGTCAGTTTATGTCACGGATATACATAGCCACGCCCCCGTTTCCTATTCAGTTATGAAAAATGATGTAATTTTGAGGAAAATGATGTAATTTTTGGGGAAATGATGTAATTCCAGTAAGATCCGCTGATTCATTGGTTGACGTACACTAAGTCAGATAGAGTCTGTATAGACGCGACGTCAGGTACTGGTACTCATAAGCGTAACAAGACGGCGACGTCAAAATGTTTTTAACGTAAACCGCTTTATATCGGGGGGGGGGGGGGGTCTTCTAAAAATTGTCTATAATGAGAATTACATTCGGTTGAGAAGATGGGGGATGTAATTAGGGCCTACGTAAAATCTTCATTTATCCTTTTCAAAACTGTTACCAGGAATAACATCAAACCAAAACTCCACAAAAAATCTATATGATTATATGTTATTCCATTTCAATTTTTAAGTTACATTAAGTCATTCTATATAACGCTTCAAAGGCCGGAGTTACAAGTACGAAGGGGTAGTTTTCAAAAGTTGTAACTGGATTTATCAGAAAATGAAAGGGAAAAAAAAAACAGATGCTGACACATATTATCTTTTTCATGTAAGGTATTTAACTGGAACTACCAGTATTATGTAGACTTACATGATAGAAAAATTAAACAATACCAACAGTATTTCAGTCTGATTCAAATTAAAAAATTAACATATGGTTAGAATGTGTTCACATTTTTCCAGATAATGCATTTCAAGGTGCATCTTTTTCACATTTCTTTTTAAAGGCATTGTGAAAAAAAGGAGATGCTAGTTATCATAATTGTTTTCACTTAAATATTTAATGTGTTTAATATTTTAAAGGGCCTAGTGTTTGTTTTTGTTTGCTTGTTGAATTTCTATCACTAAAATTTTTTCAATTGCATGAATTTTGAAATCGGACAAATATAAACATGTTAGGCTGCGAAATGTTAAGCCAACCCCGTTCTTAATCTAAGAAAATTTGAAGAAATGACCTGAATTGACGAACATAAAAGCGAACAAGTGCAACGTCATAATATGACGTTACGTCGGAAAATCAGTATGTTTTCGGATTCGCTTTAGACACAGTGTTTTTGATATTTTGAAAGCATATCTAGCCAACGTATCTTAATATTTGAACTAGATATTAAATAATAATTTTACTCACATTCCATATAAAAATATTGAAAAAATATGCATGAATTGATTAAAATTTTAAAGTTGAAACTCGGAAATTTTCTTAAATTTACTCAAGTTTACGACTTTTTACGTCATTTTTCTTACACAATGCGACACAGGTAATCTTTAATTGCAAAATGAGATATTTATTGAATGTATCGAAATTCTACGCATGAAATGGAAATTGAATTTACATTCAGATGATTTTAATCGATATGTGATCAACACATTTGTTCAAGTCTGAATTCTTAGTTGAATGTAATTTTACATTTTCAAAACATTGCGATTTTCACATGCGGACATTTTTGTCATAACTTTTTCTAATGCGCTTATCATTTATTACTTTAACAATATTGCAAGTACTACACATTATATTATAGCATATTGAAAAATGCATTTGGGAATGTATTTTCAAAAAGATTCGCCGTCGATAACCCGTAACATTATCAAAAGAAAAATCCCAATGCGAAGTAAAAAATGAAAATGAACGTCAGCGGACATTGTCAAAATTATCCGTTTCGATCAAAACTTTATTTTACCTCGCTCATAAGCATCGATTTTCATTTCACCTTTCGATAGAAATAAATACATACAAATAAGTTCTGTAAATAAATTTCTGATGGCTGCATTTTCATGGCGAATATTTGTCTTTATCTCGATTTGATAATTTCCTTTTTACCAAGGGGGACATTTTGACACATTTCTATAAAACGCTATAACTTTACAACAAAAGCTTTCTATTTAGAAAATTCACAACGGCTGTAATGGGAAGAGTAATCGCAAATGTCTGAATGAAAATCTAACGTTTGCTGTTGCCCGTGTTGAAATAAATCAGAGTTTTGTACGCGAATATGTAACGCGTTGTTACGCGGGGACACTGTAAAATGACGTCGTTTCACAAATTCTGATTGCTTGGAAATGTTAGCAACAAAACGCTCGCGTTTAATTGTTACATCAAAAGAATCATTATTTTATAAGCTTCATTTTGATATATAACACCAAGTGGTATTTTCCAATATCGGAGCTGTTTATCAGTACTAATTCACTGCGCATGGTGCATTTTCTGGATGAGTACCAGTAGTTGACGTTACGTCATAGTAGATTCTACGCGACATAAACGTTCAAAGGCTGCGCCTTTTGAACGTTTATATCGCGTAGAATCTACTATACAGCCTTTATCTAATACTTGGACATGATTTTCTATATTAAGAAAGGGTATTTTCCAAACTGGGAAATCTAAGAGAACAATATGATCCCTGGTTAATAGAATGGGGCTTTAACGACTGAGCTGTCTGGCTTTAGTTAAACATTTCGCCAAAGACATGATTTCGACGTCAAAAATAGAAACGACTTAAGGAAACATTGAGACAAAAGAAATAGATGCTGAAAATCTGCATTGTCTCCAATCTTCATGGTTTCGACGTCAAAAATAGAAACGACTTAGGAAAACATTGAGACAAAAGAAATAAATGCTGAAAATCTGCATTGTATCCAATCTTCATTAACATATTTTGTCGTTCGTAGAAGCTTTCAAACTGGAATGGTTCAAGTTCTTAAAGATTGAGAAATGATTTGAAAGGATCAGAATCAGAATCATTTTCGTTTGTTGGATGTTTTACATTAGAATGGTATACGTCTTTTAATACAATGAAATACATTTGAGCCAGGATCTGGAAAAACGTCCCTTAAGGCTTTTGAGCCCAACATAGATCCGGATCAGCCTGTGCATGCGCACAGCCTGATCAGGATCCATGTGGTTCTCTAATAGCTTCTTCGTGACATGTAGTAACTTAAAGAGAGCAGCATTGGTGCATATTAGACTCCATTCGACAACAGGCTGATCTTGAAAGAAAATGCAGACGGCATTTCAATGTGATGAAATTTGAAAATTTATAGCTTTTTGGGGGTAAAAAACTTTGTGGGAAATGTAGAAATTGCTTGTCACAAGCAATTTCTTCATTTTTCCACAATGTTTTCCAAAGCCATTATACTGTGGGGAGTCAAAAGGAGTCAATGTGTGGGAATGGGATAAGGGGCGTTTTTCCAGATCCTGGCTCATTTCAATTCAACCAACAATTGCCTCATTGTCGTCTGCCACTAACAGGAATCCGGAGAACGTGCTGTATGCGCCGCCATTGACGAACTTGTCTGAGTTTGTGCTCTGTATGGCTACGTCATCCCCCTTGTTTAGCGTCAAGATGATGGTCTGACTCAGCGTCTCGTAGGTCTCAGTACTGTACGCGTACATCGCCGTGTACACACGACCCACGGTGTATAATCCCGTGACAAAACAATTTCAAAATTTCTTCAATAATTTTGTTAATACGGGACCGATTTGAATTCGGTTTGAAGCAGAGAAGGTGGACAGATGTCACGCATTAGATGAACGAGTTGGATTTTTGAAAAATCAACTGATAAAAAAGTTATTGAAGATAAACCAAAAGTTTGGTTTATCTTCAATAACTTTTCCATCAGTTGATTTTTCAAAAATCCAACACATGCAGCTTATTCCTGACATTTTCCCAACTTCTCTGCTTCAAACCGAATTCAAATTGGTCAAGTATTAACAAAATTATTGAAGATTATCGGAAATTCTGAGTCACGTGATTAACCACCGTGATGATCGTTCACGACGAAGTCAAAACGTGCGCTCTCACTGTATGCAAGTATAGTTGTAGAGAACACATAGACTCCGGACAGCGGTGCGGTGAATACGCCTGTACTATTATGGTAGCCATGTCCAATGTTCGTGATGGTCCTCTCGAACACTACAGCTTGGTGTTCACCCAGATGTTCAGCATGAGCCCCGCCTCGAGTGGCAGAAAACGCTATCGTCTTGTACTGTCCAACTTGTCTTGTGCGGCTGTGGCCATCTTTGTGATACGAGTCTGTAAATGAACCATCATTTTACCATCAATATTATTATATGACTATGATCATGTATTTCTGAGTTGAAATGAACGTGTAGTGAAAAATAAAGATAAGATTAATATGACCCTGAGTAGATGCAAATCATTTACATATTACATTAAACGAGGTTTGATTTCTGATACAAACTGACTACGGTCGTTTAACCAACTTTCATCTACAAATGATCGAGTATTTATTTGTTTTTCTTTTAACTCAAAGAAGATAAATCAGATCTAGATTAACAAAAATATTGGAAAATGATCATAAGATGTCTCACATAATGTTAAAGTACCTACCATGTTTAGACGTTGATATTATTCCTGTATTCTCACTGGATTCTTGCTTGGGTTGTGGGTAGTTGGGTATATTGTCATGGATGCTAACAGAAGGTGCGCTGTCTCCCTCCACAATATCACCATTTTGTTGAACATTCTGCGAGGAAATGACTTCTCGTTGTTCAAGAAGTGATATTCTATCAGTTAGTTGTACATCCCGTTCGTGAAGTTGGTCAATCTCTTGAACCAGCTGTAGGTTAGTTTCTCGTAGTTTCTCCAACTCCATATTTTGTCCACGAAGTATCTTCAACTCGGCCTGCTGTTCCAAATCACGACGTTCCAGGTCAGCCAGACGTTTGAGAACATCATGTATAAAGTCCCTGTCAGACAAACTGTCAGCCAATGCACCATCATAAAGAGTGTTACATAGAAACATTAATACAGTTAAAAATAGAAGCCGCAACATCTTCTTGGTTGGTTGACCTACTGTGTAATAATAAAACATACACCAGTAAGTGACGAAATAAAACAGTACTAATATCAGCTGAACCTAATTTTCTCCTAAGATAAGAATACAGTTGTTGACTTTTGACACATTTTATATGAAAGCCAAACACAAGACATAGATTTGACGTCACTTAACTACAAAGCTCGGATAAACCTTGGGACAAACGAAGAAAATGGTGGTAACCAGCAGCTCTCCTTCGGCTTAAATATCTTCTTTCTATGAATGTGCAACAATTTTTATTAAGCACCTTGGGCTTCAAAATTTAAAAAAAAAACCTGGATACACCCCTTTGCAATCATTGTCGTCCTAAATGTTCGTTTTCCACGTTTTTCAACTAAAGTGTATATTTGCTCTGAATACAAATATTTGATTTTTTGACACATTTTATATGATAGCCAAACAAAACTTAACTACAAAGCTCGGGTAAATAGTGGGACAAAAGAAGAAAATGGTGGTAACCAGCAGCTCTCCTTTGGCTTAAATATCTTCTTTCTATGCAACAATTTTTATTAAGCACCTTGGGCTTCAAAATTTAAAAAAAACCTGGATACGCCCCTATGGAATCATTGTCGTCTTAAAGGGACATTTCATCCTCATTTTGATTTTTTAAAGTATGTCTTGATGCCAAGATTGATTTTTCTAATGGGTATAAATGGTATCAGTTTTTTGAAGTTGTTGATGATAGGCGATAAACACGCCTTCAAATTTGAGACAGAAACGACAAATTCTATATACATCTGAACTGTTGTGGACAACAATTTGTTTAATTTTAACACAAAAATATATATTTCTCGTAAACGGCGCAATATTTTGGCTTGAAATTTTCAGAATTTTCATAAGAAAATATGCTCTTTATAATAAAAATGAAAGTGAAATTTATGAGACAAAATTCTGAAATGTCACTTTAAATCTCCGTTTTCCACGTTCCGGCTCATACCAACGTTAGATAAGAACTACCACTATTCGTCACACTACGAGGAATCATGTGACACAACAAATTGCAGACAATCTTTAATAATTCTGTAAATACGAGACCGATTTGAAAATGATTTGAAACAGAGAAGGAGGAAATAACAGTTTCTTGCCTGTGACAAGTTGTCCTCCCTTGAACCATTCATAAGACATGTACTGCAAAATTTTCGTGTTCTCTTATATGTTTGAAAAGCTTTTGTGAGATAGCCATTGACGATGTTAATTATAAAATTCATTATCATACATCACACTGCTTTTGTGTATGACATAATAAAGTGTATATTCATCCTGAATGTCGCAGAGGCTGTCAAATTACCCCCAAAATGTAAAATGAAAAAAAAAAAAGAAAAAAAAAAAAGAAAAAAAAAAAAAAAAAAAAAAAACCCGAAAAAATAAAAATGAAACAAAATCTTTAACTGTATGGATAAAGATGAGGATACGTTTATCTGGCTCAATGCATTTGATAATCAACACACGGCTTCTATACTACCGTCCGATATCATATAATAGGTCTACACCATTTCAACCAATAATTGCATCATTGTCATCTGCCGCCAACAAAAACCCAGAAAACGTGCTGTAGCCGAAACCATGGACAAACTTGTCCGAGTCCCAGCTCTGTATGGCTACGTCGTCACCCTTATTGAGCGCCAAGACGATGGTCTGACTGAGTGTCTCGAAGGCTTCCGTACTGTACGCGTACATCGATGTGTATGCATGACCGTTCTTGACGAAGTCAAAACTGGCGCTCTCATTAGTACACAGTATTGTTGTAGAGAAAACGTAGACCCCGGATTTTGGTGCGGTGAATATTCCTGCACTGTTATGGTAGCCCTGACCAATGTTCGTGATGGTCAAATCAAACACCAAAGGTTGATGTTGACCAAGGTGTTCAGCATGAGTATTGCCCCGTTTCGCAGAAAACGCTATCGTCTTGTACTTACCCACTTGTCGTGTGCGCCTGAGGCCATCTTTGTGAAACAATTCTGTAAGTTAATAATGCTTATTACATTCCTAGCAGTGAAACTTATTTTTCGTTTAATTGATTTCTCAGTTGTTGAATGTTGGTATCAAGGCCTGATTCAGGAATCTTTTCCAATTGGGTGGGTGTTGGTCCAAGCTCAAAATGATGACTTTAAATGTGTTGAATAACTATGTAACGTTATACAGTCAAAATCTTGTTTTCGGTTAATGCCCATCGGAGGGGTCTTGGAAGGTCAATTACATTATTTTTTACTGGAACTGCATTTTAGGACAAGATTCACTAGAAACTTTATTTGGGTTAAGAGATATTATGTTCCCCAATGTAATACATAAGCATATGTTATCAGTGTGACAAAAATATTTTCAGTGAAAAAAAAATAATTCTAAAACAGAAACAATGTACAAGACAGACTTAGAGAATGGAGCAGGTCAATGTTTTTGTAAGGGTTAAATGACCTACCTTGTTTAGACGTTGTCACTATCCTTGTCTTCTCACTCGGGTCGTGCTTGGGTTGGAGATGGTCGGATATATTGCCGCGGAAGTCATCAGAAAGTACGTTTTCTTTCTTCACATAATCTCCCATCTGTTTCCAAGTCTGCGAGGAAATGACTTCTCGATGTTCAAGAAGTCTTATTCTATCAGTTAGTTGTACATCCCGTTCGTGAAGTCGATCAATCTCTTGGACCAGCTGCAGATTAGTTTCTCGTAGTATCTCCAACTCGGCTTGCTGTTCCATATCTCCGCGTTCCAGGTCAGCCAGACGTTTAAAAACATCATGTATAAAGTCCCTGTCAGACAAACTGTCAGCCATTATACCAACATGCATAGTGGTACAGAGAAACATTAATACAGTTAAAATTAGAAGCCGCAACATCTTCTTGGTTGGTTGACCTACTGTGCAATAATAAAACATACACCAGTAAGTGACGAAATAAAACAGTTCTTCATCAGATGAACCTAATTCTCTCGTAAGATAAGAATAAAATTGTTGATTTTTGACACATTTAATGTAATAGTTAGCCAAACAAGACCTGGATTTGATTTGACGTCCCTTAACTACAAAACTTGGATAAACCTTGGGACAAAATAAGAAAAGTGTGGTAACCAACAGCTGTCCTTTTGTTGACAATTTTAATTGATAGACATTTTGTCGTCTGCAGCACCTATCAAATTTCAAACGTTAAAAACTATGTTGTTCGGGAAATAAGTAAAGACCATTTTGAGGCTTTGCTTTTTCCTTGACAAGGCGCTTCTGGTATTTGTTTTGTTAACATTTACCATACTAATTCATTAATGTGTTGTATGTTCTTATAAGTCGAGCTAGATTATTGTTTTTATCTACTAATAGAACATTTTCAATTCAAATCGTTTAATGAGTATTTCTGTCTTTCCATGTTTTGTATGGCATCATTTGTCTTATTTCATGTATAATTCCAGATTTAATAGTCGAGACATGATTATCATGTGTTTCTTTGAAAAAAAATTCTTTATCTCCATGACTTAATGCGCATTCAATCGGAGAAACAGTGATCAGTTCTGAGAAAACCCCAATACTTTCTGGATAATCCATGACTCGTAAGAACAAGGGGGCCTTCTGTAGAGTCCGCCACAGAAATACGAGTTTGGATCGGGAAAGGGGCTTTTATGGCATTTGGGAGCAACGTGGATCCAGATCAGTGAAAAGCAAAATCGCATCAAATTTCCCAGTTTTCTCGAGGAAGACCCCAACAGACCTTTAAGCCATTCTCACATGACACAAATCTAGACTCTTCCAAATTCAAAGATTTTGCAGAAGACAATTTCATGTATTATGAAATATTACATTTTTCGTCTCTCTGGGTAGAAAACATCGTGAGAAATGAATCAATGGCAAGCACTTTCTTCTTTTTCCAACGACCATGTTGAATCATGGTCCTCTCAAATGTCCGTTTTCCTGGTTCAGGCTCGTATCAATGTTAGATAAGAACTACCATTTTCCATCACACTACGGGGAATCATGTGACAATCAATAATTCTGAAAATACGTGAACGATTTGAAAATGAATTGAAACAGAGAAGGAGGAAATAACAGTTTCTTACCTGTGACAAGTTGTCCTCTCTTGAACCATTCATAAGACATGTACTGAAAAGCTTGAAAAGCTTTTGTGAGACAGCCATTGATGATGTTAATTTTAAAATTCATTATCATACATCACACTGCTTTTGTGGACATACTATAGTGTATATCGCTGATTTTCTTCAAAAACTTCGTATCTGCAGCTTAAAACAAGCTGCAGATACGAGGTTTTTGCAGAAAAGCGACGATATACGTTCTGAATGTAGCAGAGGCTGTCATATTACCCAAAAATGTAAGATGAAAAAAGAGAGAGATGAAACGAACCCTTAAACTTAATTGATAAAGATGAGGATATCGCTGCTTTTCTTAAAAAACCTCGTATCTGCAGCTTAAAACAAGCTGCAGATACGAGGTTTTTGCAGAAAGAGGACGATATGTTTATCTGGCTCAATGCATTTGATAATCAACATATGACTTCTATACTATCGTCCGATATTATATAATAGGTCTACACCATTTCAACCAACAATTGCCTCATTGTCATTTGCCGCCAACAAAAAACCCAGAAAACGTGCTGTGGCCGATACCATGGACAAATTTGTCCGAGTACCCGCTCTGTATGGCCACGTCGTCCCCCTTGTTGAGCGTCAAGATGATGGTCTGACTGAGCGTCTCGAAGGCGTCACTACTGTACGCGTACATCGCCGTGTACACTTGACCGTTCACGACAAAGTCAAAACGCGCGCTCTCACTAACAGCCAGTATTGTTGTAGAAAACACGTAGACCCCGGACAGCGGTACGGTGAATACGCCTGTACTGTTATGGTAGCCCTGACCGATGTTCGTGATGGTCGTATCAAACATCACAGGTTGATGTTGACCCAAGTGTTCAGCATGAGTATTGCCCCTTTTCGCAGAAAACGCTATTGTCTTGTACTGACCCACTTGTCGTGTGCGCCTGTGGTCATCTTTGTGAATCGATTCTGTAAATACGAGTGTAAATAATGCATATATTACATTCCTAGAAGTGAAACATATTTTTTTCGTTTCTCATGTGATGAATGGTCATATCAAGGCCGGATTTAGAATTATTTTCCAATGGGTTGGGTGTGGATACAAGCCCAAATGATGACTTTAAATGTGTTACATATGTAATGCTATACTGTCAAAATTTATTTTTTGGTAAATGCCCCCTCGGAGGGGTCTGGGGATGTCAATTACATTCTTTTGCCGGAACTGTGATTTAGGACAAGATTCACTAGAAATTTCATTTTGGGTTAAGAGAAATTGTGTTCCGTCATTTAATATTATATGTTGTCAGTGTGACAGAAAAAAAGACAATAGAAAACTGTTTTAGGTGAACTCAAAATTTCTAAAAACAGAAACAATGCACAAGACATACTTAAAAAATGGAGCAGGTCAAAGTTTCGCCATTTTTGTACGGGTTAAAATGACATACCATGTTTCGACGTTGTCACTATCCCTGTCTTCTCACTCGGGTCGTGCTTGGTTTTGGGATGATCGGATATATTGTTGCGGACGTCATCAGAAAATGCGTTTTCTTTCTTCACATAATCTCCCATTTGTTTCCAAGTCTGCGAAGAAATGAATTCTAGATCTTCAAGAAATCTTATTCTATCACTAAGTTGTACATCCCGTTCGTGAAGTCGGCCAATCTCTTGAACCAGCTGCAGGTTAGTTTCTCGTAGTTTCTCCAGCTCGGCTTGATGTTCCATATCACGACGTTCCAGATCAGCCAGACGTTTAACAACGTCATGCATGAAGTCCCCATTAGACAAACTGTGAGCTATTGTACCAACACGCAGAGAGCTATATAGAAACACTAATGTGCATAAAGCGCGAATCCGCGACATGTTATTTGTTTCTTGACCTACTGCGCAATAAGAAAACACACCGTTTCCAGCAAATTGCGAAACGAAACACCTTTTTATCAGTTGAACGGATTTTGTCTAAGATAATAAATTTTGACATTTAAACACTTTTCGAATGTAGGTCTGGATTGACGTTCTCAACAGGAAAAAATGGGAAATATTTGGGCAAAATGAAACATGCAAATCAATAGCCAGCACGTTATATTTTTATCCCCATCTTTTCTTTGCTATACAATGTATACATGTAAAACACACATTCTTACTAATTATCAACGTATATTTTCAATCGGACGTTTATGTCCAATTGTATAAAACTGTTTTGGAAATCGATATGGACTTAATGACCCTCAAAATCCTTCTCAGTCACCCATTGGTCAAAGTTAAAAATTGATTCGATGGCCAATACAGGGCACGGATTTGTTTTTATCTTGTTTTCTATGAACAAACACTATCAAATTACCCAATTCAAGAAATGCCATGTGTTTACCAATTGATTCTTCTTGTTTCAATATAATTATTGTGTAGTCGTGAGTTGCGCGTATTGTACTCGCATAAAGGATATGACTTTTAGAATGTAATATATCTGAAAAGTAAAAACAGCTGTAGTAACGAGTTTTTCGAAAATAAATTTGACGATGTTATGAAACTTCTTTTTTGCGTGACGCATCTTGCACTGTTTATTGTTTATATAATATCACGTGGACTGTTCCCTCACAGTTTTCCGTGTCCCGCCAATAAGCATAATGAAATGTAATCATACAGTAACGTACACACGCGATAATCACCGTAATGAAAGGACCCCTCTGGTTAACGTCACGGCGGGGGACACTGTTACGTTATTTCTGGTAAAAAACGATCTCATAATCAACCACTTACTTCGTAGAAAATTATTTTTTTCAACCAGGATGAAATATGAATTATTTATATAGCGTGAAAACATAAAAACCAGGCGTAATGTTTTAATAGTTTACTTAACTAGCGGATCTCCTTTTCGTTTAATGATTTATACGTCATGAATTGTAGTTTTTATACATATGTATGGGCCAAGATCGGGAAAAAGAGTCCATTTAACATTTAGACATTCGCGTTACCGGATAAGTCTGTGGTTAAATGCAGTCTATAAAAGATCAAATCTGCTAACTAAGAGTTGCTACATGTAATGGAAAAGTTTAGAGAACAATATGGATTTTAATCAGATCGTGCGTATGCACAGGCTGATCTGGATCCATGTTGTTCTCAAATAGCAATAGGGGCCATTTCCAGATCCCGACTCATACGTATTCAAAAGCGTTCTGGGATGTTTACCCACCCGGCTTACCAACTTTAAAACGGTTTAAAAACCCCGCGCAAAATAAGAAAAGCGTATCATTCTAGCCACAAATGTATAACCATTTCCCCCAAACATGCCTTGGTTTTGGTGTCCAAATATCTAGAGATTTATGGAAACACTGTCGAAGAAAAAAAGCTAATAATCAGCAGCATGTTTGTTTCTGTCTCAATATTTCTATGCAAATACAAACATGTACAAATTAATTCTCGGTTTCGACTATAATTTACTTAGATGGCTGCAACTCTTTAAAAGGCCGGCCACTGCAAAATTGTGTTGTTTGGGACATGATTAACCTGTTCCTATATAAATAAGACCCGGTTTTGGCCGCCCAAATAGAAAAAAGGCTTCGGAAAACATAGAGGCATAAGAAGTGAAATCTTATGTTTTCCTTTTCTCTCAATACCGGTACTTTCTGTGCTTTTGTGTACACGCTTCCTGACTATATCAGTAGTGTTTTTTCTTGTTTGTAGCTGTTTAAAATTGAAAAGGTCCAAAATTGTGCTGTTTGGTACAGGATTAAAAGGATGACTATTTCTGATTCCACGAGTAGTTCAATGCATTATCGGAATTAGAATTTAGATTGATGTAATTATTTCTCATGTATTTTACCATTTCATTTCTCAAAGCAGGGATTCGTGTGGTACAGCAATGTAAGAAAATCTTCAATACACCGATTTAAATTCGGCTTGAAGCAGAGATGGTGTGAAAATGCCAGAAATTAGCTGGGCGTGGTATATCTCTTAAAACAAGCTGATAAAAAGTTATTGACCGGCCAGAAAAAGGGCCTGAATTTTTTGTCGTTTTTCTGGTCGGTTGGGATCAATTTTTGGACAAAGTATAAAGATTCTAAAAGTATAAAGATTAAAGAAGTCATATATCTTAGGACAAACCGCTTGAAAATTGACGCAGAAATAAGAAAATTATTGCACAATTTCTTACCCGAAGCGAGACAAATTTGTCCGTATCCGTTATCCATCCCATCATGCACAATCTCCACCGTGTTTATTATGGTTCAAAGATCAGCCCAATGGCCTTCCTTGTATAAACGATTCAAAATCTTTTACTAATGAGGGACTAGACCGATAACGGAAAATAGGGGAGGCAGGATGTATATTTGACTATTTATAGTAACAACTTATACATACTGATACCTGTTCAACCCTAAAATAAACCATAATATTTGTATCGATTCTCGTTTAACTTTGAACGTATAATAAATGGGTCAAGTTTACTGAAACCTTACACAAACGATAAATATGCATAAAGGTTGTGCTAAAAATAGATGCATGGAATCAAAGTATTCAAGGTAGTCAAATGGATAATCAAAGTACCTAATCAAGGTACTCTACGAATCAAAGTATTCAAGGAATTAAAATGGATAATCAAAGTACCTAATCAAAGTACCCTACTTCGTTATTAAGAAATTTGCTTCCCAACAGTACTTTCAGTACTTTGATTTTAAATTGTTGCTGATAAGCATTGAACACACTTTAAAATCGAGACGGAAAGGGCACATTGCTTTTACATATATGAACTGTCAATTAGATTTTAAGGGAAAAATATATTCCTCGTAACCGGCGCTATAGTCCACTTTGACATGAAATATTTAGAAATTTCATAGGTAAATATGCAATTTCAGATAAAAAAATGATAAAATAAGTATGGAATGTTTCTTTTATAGTTAATATACCTTAGTATTTGCTAATCAGGTCGATGGTTATCCTACTGTCATTCACATGTAATACGGATCAGTCTGTATATCTAAATGAGCCAGAATGTGCACGGCAAAGGAACATTATGATATTTGTTAACATCAAAGGATTAATTAATAAGTTTGATCGGGATCCGCTTTGTTTTTGGCAGCTGTTACATGTGCATTTTTGATAAAAACAAACAAAACAAAAAACACTTTGACCTAATTCTACACAAACTTGCGTCCACAATTAACCAAGAAAAGCGTTAACCTCCTCGTGTTCTCTGTCGAAATAGTTCGAAGGTTTCTTGAAAACATATTTACGGCCACTAAGTGGAGTTAATTAACACCAGTAAGAGGAAAGTGCCACAAAAATATACCCTTCTCTTTACCCGGGTAGTCTAAAACGATTTTAATCGCCAAAGACAGGGAATTTTTGTTCTTCTAAATACTATCCCAAATTTGAAATAATGAAGTAAATTATGAAAATAGTATAATCACCGTCGATGTTTTTTTAAAAGCACCATGGTTCTTCATTTTTTATTCCATTCATTTTGTAGAGTGGGACGTCTACCAGTTCAGTCATATTTAATCTTAATCTCTAGTATCTAAGTTTA
Organism: Fragum sueziense; assembly: GCA_963680895.1. Taxonomy (NCBI): domain Eukaryota; kingdom Metazoa; phylum Mollusca; class Bivalvia; order Cardiida; family Cardiidae; genus Fragum; species Fragum sueziense. The sequence continues at coordinate 4,440,863 of OY804599.1, read as the reverse complement.
ATAAGAAATTGTCATATTGTTAACTTTCATTCAAAGTTGAATCAAATTAATTGAAAATGATGATATCACAAGAAATTGTTTTCGAGTTATATAACTACTTCCTTTGATTCATAATTAATACTTTGATCACTGTTCCTGCTTCTAATCTTTTCCATCCAAATTATGAAACACGCGGTTTAATGTTTGGCAAGGGTTTGAATGTGTTTTTCTGGTGGTTATAGAGATGTTAGGAAATATTTCGCCAAGTACTTTGTACTTCATAATCTCACAGTTACATCTTAATTCATAATACTCGAACAGTGATGTCTGTAACAAACGTATTTATGTAATGGACTTATTTCAGAGTACGATTCTTTTCATCCTGATTTGTCAAAATCAAGATTCCATCATTTAATCTATTTCACAAGTCCGACAGGAAAGTGCTATTAAAATATTTTATATTGTGTTACATAGGTAAAACAAACGTTTGTGGCAATATTGCGGCAGTTGGAAGGTTTTCGAAGACACTTGTTAATAAATTTGTCAAAAAAGATCACCATGTTTCTGATAATACGTGTATTTTTTATTTAAAAAATACCATTTATTGAATAATGTGAAATTACTATTTTTTACGAATTCTGAAACATAACAGAGGACAACATTACTCAATTTGGCGAACATATGCCAAAGTGCACAGTGGACCGGAAACGCGAGATTATTTTGAATAGCACCAATATTTGAGTAGTCCCCCTATAGTGCGGGCTTTATGATGTTGTATAATCATCTTTTATTGGACCGTAGATCGTGAGATATTGTTGTGAACAGCGAATTATGGTTGTGTCGGTGAAAAGTCAGATTAATTACATAATATCGCTGCTTTTCTTCAAAAACCTCGTATCTGCAGATTAAAACAAGCTGCAGATACGAGATTTTGCAGAAAAGCGACGATATAGTCGATTCCATTCACAAACACCGTAACTACAGCTATAGAAAAATGTCGTTACTAGGGTTATTACTAAATTGGGCAATATTAATGTAATAATGTAAATGTGTGTTCATATAACGAATAAAATGATATTGTATAAGAGGGAATACATGTAATATGACAGCAATCATTAAATAAGCTTATTTGAGCTGCAGTGTGTACATGTTTTTTTCTCTCTCTCTAAAACCAAAATTTACATTTACTGGTACGTGTGGTCGCGAATGGTGTGGCTTATTACGATTAAACTATTTGTATTGTCACCACGAAGTTGGATTTTTTTTAGAAAAGTAGGAGGTTGCTTACAGCAATTGTGACTATTTAAAGATGTGACACGTGTTATATATTAGGCAAAATCATATCATAGGAATTTAGGACGTCGTTCTTTTTGTATATTTAGGTCAACACGCTTGTAAAGGATTGATCTATAGCAAAGGAAAGATGGTTATTCGCCGTGATTAAAGGTTTTTATGCATTGCAAATTGTTCCCCCATGCACAAACATGAGTTCCCAAACAGTTCGGAAGCACAAAAACATAGAATTTTAGATGTATCAAGTGTTAAGTCGTCATTCAGTTTAGACGCATTTTATTTTCAGCCTGGAATCTTTCTTACACATTAATTATTCTTGATTCTAGTTCTGCGAGTCTCCACTTCAATATACGAGTACCGCGGCTTTTCGACAAAAAACACGTAACTGCAGCCTAAAACAAGCTGAAGTTACAATGTTTTTGTTGAAAAGAGACGATAACACTTTGTTTAGAGAGCTGTATCCGACCCTTTCTTAAATCCGGTACTGTTTTTTGTGCTCCTATAAGATAGCTTTGGAAAAAGGATAGATAGAAAGGACAAAACCACCGATGACCATTTTATCCTGTTACCTCTATGCGTACTGCTTTGCTGAGTCGAACTTTTTGTAAATTCTGACTAACTTGATATGTTGTCCGCAACTCCTTACAAGTTGGACGAGTATAAGATTGTATTGTATTGTTTTGGGTAAGTGTTGGTATATATTCTACAGGCACACACCACAATTATTGTTGTTCCATTACTTTTAATGTATTCATAATTACTTGTTACTTGTGATCGGAGAGACGCGCAGATTATATAATAGTTTGTTAATAAACACGATACTTCTCACTAGATCTTGGGTGTCTTAATGTGGAGACGTTAATCCGCGAGTGGTTCCAAATGTGAGATCGTGTTTTTAGAATAACTCAACCGACAACCAGTAATTTGCAAAGAGGAATGTAACACTATAAGATAGACAAAGCGAGAATTAAATAAACAAACAGACATAATAAGTTTAGATGAAAACCATTATAATGTGATGTGACAGAGGAAGAAGAATGAAGCTGGCTCAAAGTCGACTTAAGGTAAGCAGAGATACAATGAAGAGGCAACAATGATTTTTAAAAATGCAAACTATCATAATTATAATGTTGATCAACCCCTATGTTTATGATACTCATTAGAATCGTCTCATCGAGACGATTCCAATAAGTACCAACAACATATAGCATTTGTATGTCGTAAAATGGCTTTAGAATGACGTTACCCCCTCTAATCTGTTTGTTCCGGGTAAGATGTGCTTTTGTCACCAACCATTCGTTGTTGTGCCTATTCATTATTCATTGTCATAATCAGCATTATTTCAGTTTTGATAATGATAGAGAAAGACATTGCGATTGTCATGGACTGAATTCAAGAAGGAAAATAAAGTTATACATAGGCTGGATTAATTTATGTTGATAACAAACTATTGTTCGAACTGCATGGTGATCTGAAATTGCTTCAAGTATAGTTACGTTGAATCATATCAATAAGATTATCAAGCTTTCGGTGCCCACAATCTTGTATTTTTGACGATTTTACTGAATACTAAATAGGCTAACGTCCATTATCGGCTGCGTAATGACCAATAGCACGCTTGTGCATCTTGGGATGGGTAACTTATACGGCCAAAATAGCCAAATTTGCCCGCTTCAGGTAGGGCATTGTGCAAAAACTTTCTTATTTCTGCATCAGTATTCAAGCCATTTGTTGCACGTACCCCGTCTTTCTGATTTCTTTCCTCAGATGTATGACTTATTTGAAAATCGATTGTACAAAATGATACCAACTACCAGACAAATGAACTGATTTTTTGTGGTTTTTCTGGTCGGTAGGGATAACTTCTTGGAAAGGTAAAAATTATTCTGTAAATAAGCTATATGCAATACACCTGAGGAAATAACTCTTTAAGGCGGGAATCAAGCAAAAAACAAAGCACGTTAAAATAAGTTAATTTCCACAAAGACCCCCCCCCCACACACACACACACACAACAGCCACCAGAAGTCGTCCTTTGATGACAATTATGGTCAATCACCGTTCGTTGCCATTGCACGTGGGATGCTTTGCTCGGAATTGGGTCACAGCCTCCATCTGACGTAAAAAAAACGGCTTATGTGTTGCTATATTTAGTTGCAAATTTGAACCAAATCTGTGTGTATACAATGTTAGTTTCCCATAAACCCATTGTTTGCCACCGGAAGCGGCTCATAGGTACGGACTATAATGATAATTGAAAGGGATCAATTGACACATGCCGTTTCTGTCTATGATACACGGCTGACATCACAAGACCACCAACTGAGGACGTCAAAAGGAGTCCTAAACGGTATACAACCAATCATTCATATTGGCCTTTATCGGTGACCTTGACATTGATACAGAAACGCATTTTGATGTTATGTTCCTTGATACCATGTTTGAGTCGTGCACCACAAAGGAGAGAAAAGTTATGGGAAACAGTAATGTTTTGTGAACTGTCAGACTGACACACACGCAGACGTAGAATTTACGTATCACTAAAATATTCCATATCGATCTGATCAATCACCTTATCTTGTTGATTTTAAATTATATATTTAAGGTTTGCATAATTTAAATTTCCCTATACATGTATTTAACCCTTTTCCAAACAAGACATAGTTTGACGCCCCTTATAGACAATGTTTCGTGAAACATTGAGAAAAAGAAGAAAACACTAATAAAGAAAATTCTGATAACAAGCATTTCTCCTTTTATCACAATATTTTCTGTGTCTAATTGTACACAAGTTTTCTTGGCGACTTGAAACTCAATGATAGTGGAGTAAAATGAAAGTCGCTTGAATATGACCTTGGTCGTAAAAAATAAGAATAAAAACACCTTTACTTTTTAGCTCGCCCGGGGCGAAAGCCATACCCTCGGATGTCAGCATCGGCGTCGACATCAACGTCCGCAAAAACTTTAACCTGGCCCTTATCTCATGCCCTATTAGATATAAAGCCTTGATATTTCACATGTGTGTACCCCTAACAGAGACCTTTCATTTGTGACCATAACCTGTGACATAGTGACCTTGACCTTAGAGTTTGACCTACTTATTGACCGTTTTTAAAAACGTTAACCTGGCCTATATATCTTATGCCCTATTACACATACATCCTTATTGATATGATATTTCACATGTGGATACCTCCCATAACCTTTGACCTTGTGACATTGACCTTGAGTAAAAAACCTGATGAGGACTTATTTTTGGAGATAATGGCAGACAAAGTTGATAGGGATAAATTGACACAGGGATGAAGTTTTTACTTTGAAGTTAAATAACTTTTTCTCTATAGATCAGATCAAATTCAAATTTTGCATATACTCTCAATGGACCAAAGCAGATTTTAGGAATGAATTTGCTTATTTTGACGTACTAAGTTTATGCTATGGTCACACATAGCCGGGTGACGAACCGGTTTTAGTTCTCATAAACCGTACACGGTTTTGCTACGGAATTCGGAGGTAATTTACATACTCGACAGGTTGATACGGCAAGATAAGGTTTTTCAATACGGATTTCAGAAAGCAAGGTACGGGTTGGTAAGGGTGGATACGGGTCGACACGGGTAGGATTGAATATCATAAATATATGCAGTTGCGGGTCAATAAGGGTCGGTACGGATTAGGTACACGGGTCGACACGGGTCGACACGGAATATGACACTTCCGTGCACGGATATTGAAATCAACGTGCTGGCAAAATCATAAAAATCGCAGTCACACATAACCGGTTTTCGACACGGGTCCACACGGAATTAAAAACCGTGTCGACCCGTTTCAACCCTTATTGACCCGTATCGTAACCCGTATCAATTCCGTGTGAATTTCGAGGCGATAATACGGTTTTATAAAGTTTTTGGTCTTGTTCAAAAATCTAAACGGATTTCGAAACCGTATCACCGCCCGTGTGGACCCTTGTCTCACCGTATTGACCCGCACGGACCCCTTTCAGCTAGAAACAAAAGCCGTATCTACCCTTTTCGTGTGTAGTATTGCCTTTGTTATTATTATTATCATTATTATTATTATTATTATTATTATTATTATTATTATTATTATTATTATTATTATTATTATTATTATTATTATTATTATTATTATTATCTTATTCCTTTTTTCTCTCTTTTTTGCGATGAAGAGTAGACCACTGTCGATGTTATTTTGTCCGAGGAATATTTGTGTCAAGCGGCAACTAAAAGAGAAGCATTGATCCTGGCTATTTTTTGTCGGTGATTTACAGCACTTTTATCACTAAATACAGTTTCATGTCAAGGCGTTGCTTTGCCAGTGACGCGACGGCGTGTTGTGGCAGATACCTTGCCTGTCAAGAAAACATCGATATAAGATTGTGCAACGAGCTAAAAGTTGACCAAACGCCAATCGATAGATCGCTCCACCCAATTTAGAATCTAAGACAAACAAGGGGAGCATTTGCATGTCGATTGTTTTGATTTTCAGTCGATAAATCGATACAATACGTGCAACTAAGAATATAAGACAAACAATGGGGGTGTGGCATTTTTCTGATCGTCTATTGGCTTATCGATGGTTTTGATTGACAGCTGGCGTTTGGTCAATTGTCAAAATGTCGATGATTCCACCTTATCTCCGTCGAAATATTTCAAATCAAACTGTTTGGCAATCAGTCACATAAAAATGAGGCCTTTACAGAAGCGTAGGTTATTTCTTTGTATCCGCGAGTTAGTCTGTGATGGTATGTCAGGAAATCACGTCCCGTATGCATTAGAGTATTAAGCATGCCAACAACTGCAGTTGTGTGCTCCAATATCTTAACTTTCATGATCCACTTGTTGGCATATCTGGAAACGCGTCGTTACGTCGTATTCCGCCGATTACGTAACGTTGTCAATTTGCTTAATTGCAAACTGAGTTTAGTGATACATATGAAAATGATGTTTTTTTGTTTATGTGTGTTTCTATTGACAGATATCTGGATATAGGTATAAATGCTTTGAAATGAACAAGCCATATGATGCATAGATATGCAGTCATTAACAATATTGAGACAAATACTGACGTATTCAACATTCTTTACATTTGCCCTACTTGACATCTATCTTGACATTTAATTTTAATCGTGCGGGTGTTGTAGTGGTTATAACTTTGTTGATCGGACGTCTTCGACGATATACCGGGTAGATAGATATCGAATTCATAGGTTTCACGGACCGTAAATACGCTTGAACCATATGTGTGTGCTATGCTGATCTAAAGTTGTAAAGCGCCAAATTACAAATGACTATAACTATTTAAATAATTACCATATCTTTATAAAATTTTATGTGAATTAGCATTATCAATTAGATTAATTTTAATAACTTGTTGTCATTTATCATTGAATGTCAGGATGTTATAGGAGTAAAGCTTAAAAAGCTCTAAATCGTCGTAGAGCTTCAAATACTAGTAATGCATTTATATTGATTTTAAGTTTCATGGGTTTTCTAGCAGAACCCAATCAATGGCGATAAAGAAAGGAAATGAATGACGCGTTTGTATAGCTGACGACTACAGCAAAAAAGAGAAAAATGGTGGGTGGGGTAAATCATGGTATTTTAATTTTCCAAACAGACTTCTTTTTATTGACCATTGTCACATTGCTTTTTGCGTAAAGAATTAACACAACCAAAATAATTTTGAACATATTGTGCAATTGTGTCGTCGGGAATCACTAGGGCATATTTCAATAATTTTTCTGAGAAGACGAGTATATATGGTAATTTTGTCAGTCGAAAATGTCCTCATACGGGTGTCCATGTATTGAATCCCAAATATTGTGTATCTAGTGTATATTTTTGTACGTTTGATATTCAACCACATAAGTATTTAGTCTTATTTACGAAATAACTTACGAGGAAATGGTTGTTGTACAAAGACGTGCGATGCGTACGTTATTGTGGGTGAAATTAATACGCGTGTGCATTAGTTTTTGTATTGTAACTATAATGACGAGTACATTATCTGTCAAGGAAGCCAAGAATATTTACCCAATGGAGCAATTATATCATGTCAAGTTCTAGATGGAGCTCTAGTCAGTGAGCCAACAAAAGGTTCCTGTGAAATTTTACTTCAGGGTGTAGATATCATGTCCAAGAATGGGGACAAAACCTGAAATTGCTCAACGTGTCAGCATGTTTGATGACAGCTATTTATGTCAAAAGAAAAAAGCTTCTTGACACAAACAGTAATACAGTGGTACTACAAAAAAGACTGCAAGAACGAGCAAAGAAACGCCATGAAACACTACTCACGGCCATATTCAGAGAAAAGGCAATATAAGTGATGTCTTTTTTACTTTGATACAGAGAAATCACAGTTCTTGATGCAATGATGTTGCAGAGCCTTAAATAACTAGTAGGCCTATAATTAAATTAGGCAGAGATAAGTCTTAACACTCTGTATCTGTAACAGTTACACAATCGAAATTTAAAGGTTACAAAGTAGAGGTTCCTTACACATTTGAACGATATGCATTCTAGGAACTTGTAATGTGTGGTTGCATCAAGACAATGTGTCGCACATAAAGGTGTACATTTAAATATCAAACAGGCTGCAGTGTTCTGTACTGAATTATATGGTAAAACGAAGCAGACAAAGATGCCTGTTTGAATCCAGAACAATTTACAGATTGATAAATGTTTTCAGTCTTCTACCATTTTTCAGCTAATTGTGGTGTGCCCTTATAAGCAGTGATCTATTTTTTCGATTTTGTACACCTTATGTTTTATCATACTTTAATTTCGTTGTCTAATCTCTTAATTCTTACTCGATGGGTATTCTATTTTTATTCATAGTTGGACACAACAGATCATTTTTGCCAGAAAAATGAAAGTTCAACCTTGACATAATCGAAATCTACTAGACTAGTATAAAGTTTTAGGATATTTTTTTTAAAAGAACGAACACGTAAAGAAACGGTTTTTAAAATAAAGTATATTACATTTTCCCACACAATTTTAAACTTAAAAAGGAAAATCAAATAGAGAAAATGAAAAAGAGTTAAGTTTAATAAATATTCCACAATACGGTAAATACCTAGAAATCAAACCTGAATGAAAAGTGAATAACAAGCCTTATAAGTTTATTTTTTTTTAATGTCCATGTACTGGTTTCACAAATATCAATCATCAAGATGTTTGGATGTAAAATTTATGATTATTAGTAACGACGTTACAATGACGTTGTTGACGTTAAGGCCTCAGAGCAAAAATATCTAAGGGAAATCACATAATGGAACATTTAAAAGTAACAGTTTAACGTTTTTTCACTTTGCAAACGTAATACAGTGAATATATGTATTAGATAAAATTGACCTATCATCGACGTTATCTATCTTTTGACGTAATCATAAGGTGTGACTCTTGATATAGAAATTTCACGATTTTAACTTTATTGTGTGTGATCATGAACAGAAAATTGCTAAAACTATTCATATAAGCAGTAAGCATGTATATTTGTACTTTGACGTCAGTGTGACGTCTGAATACTAAAACGCACTTAACAGGTTTTACTGAATGATGCGTTTTCTGTAAAACAATTATATCAAAGGATTTGAGTTGTTTCCTTGTACTCTTTCTGTACAGTATCCCTGTAATCGACTGTTTATCTCAATCTTGTTGTTTATCATTGTTGTTTATGACGTGACGTCACAGGAAAACGACGCGTCTACAGATATGCCAACAAGCAGTTTCATCATTACCAGAGAAATGTTTCTCTGATTTGCGTTGTTGGCATTCTTAATACCAAATGCACACGGATTACCGATTATCACAGACTAAGTAAGAAGGTGGTATGCACGTCGTCGAACGAGACCCGACAGGGAACACTATGCATTATATCGAATTAGGCTCTATGAAATGTCTACAACATAATTTCTGACAGGGTATATGAGTCAAGACACCTCAACGATTTTTAAAAAGCCGAGTAATCATCGGCACTTTACAGACATCTTCAAACGTGAGAGACATATTCAAAGGTGAGAAAGTCGCCGATTGATCGGTTGATTGTAACTGGAAAGGCCGAAACCTTACGGATCATACAAAAATACTGCTTTCGTCGGCAAAGTCGTCCATCAATCAACAAAGTCTGTCCGACCAATCGCCGAAAAATCCCGGTGTGACCAAAGCAAGCCAATCATACAAAGATCGCTTGTACGTCGGCCGATGCGTCGATATATCGACGACGTATCTCGTCAATACTACCAAAAACCGGCCCACACCGCACCGCCAGCGTAATGGAGTGTATATGTGACTCCATGCAGTTCACGGGCATTATACCGATAGACATAAGGTCATTATTTGTTAAAAGAATGATATACGCCATACGATAGGGGTAAATACGGGTTGAAAAGGGTCGATGCGGTATGAACCGGGTTGCCGTACACGGAATTGAAATCCGGGTCGAATTGTTGAACATAGTCAAAATATTTTCGCTGCCGTATCGTTTTTACAAACCGCACACGGAATCTAAACGGGTGGCGATACGGGTCAATAAGGGTTGAAACGGGTCGACACGATTGTAATTCCGTGTGGACCCGTACCTTAAAACCGGCTATGTGTGACCATAGCTTTACGAAACTACTAGAGCTTTCATTTATGTATGAATTGGCAAGATATCTTGTGAACATGGTTCTCGATATAATTATGTTAACTTTTAGTAGATTTACAATTCATTATAAAGAACCAAAGTTACATGACATCGACATTCGAAGGTTATTCTAAAAATCTTACATTCTAAGATTTGGACCTAAACCTTTTCATAAAAATTTGTAAATCGTGAATTGTAGCAGATAAATTCAAATGCATGAGTACAAAACACAATATTGTATATTAGTCCGTGGGCTGGCTACACCCTAGGTCCCCCCTACCGGGATTTTATGACACCTATATCATTGTAAAGCTTGATGAATTCCCTTTCAAATGCAACTTGTTGTTTGATATATAAGTGCTGGATAAGCATATGCGGAACGATTGATTATCTCCCCTTGAATTACAAAAAAACTTGTTTATAACTCACCATATACACATTAATGGGGTCCAAAATAACCCAAATTTAAGCGCAAATGACCTAAATGCTTATAGATTTTATCAATTCACATCGTTAAATAGTAAAAGATAATTTCACACCAAAATTTGCACGAATTATGCCCCTTGAATATGTAAAACAAGAGAAAAATAGTATAGATATTGCCTTTGTTTATATTTACTTAGCATTTGGAAATCATTTCCACATCGACTAATTGCTAGAATTTGTATTAAAGTGTTTATTAGATGCCTTGTAATAAAAATCAAAGTGTTGACTATCGACATTCTAGAATATACTCGACATTTCAAATGTTTTTCAAGATGGCCGCCGCAAAATGACCACTTGACTAAATATCGAAATATCACTGCCCTATAATTTGTTATCATGTTCTGTAGGTAAATGAGATCATTTTTAACGAAAAATGAGTATAGTGTTGCCATGCTTATAATAGGCTTTTTTTGTCATTTTTTTTAATTTTCAAAATGGCCGCCAAAATCTCAAATATGCAAAAATGATGTAAATGTTTTTCATTTCTGCAAATCTTCTGCAATTAATATTGTATTTTCAAATGTTTTTCAATTTCTTATGAAAACTACATGATTCAACATGTAAATAAATGACATAACCTTGAAAATATATATTTCCAGAACGGTCCTAATTACCGTATAAAAGGTAATAAATCCCCATTCCCATAAATTAAGTACTGAAGAAAATCCAAATCGATTATTTTCTAGGAGAGATAAGCATTTTCCCTCTTTGGCAAAAACCATGTACCCGATTCTTTGACAATGAGTCCACATTGGAGTACGTCATTGGCATTTTTTGCATGAAGGTTTTCAAGTCTTACATGGACAAGGGACGCTTTGGATAATAGGTGTTATAGAGGGTATAAAGACATTAAGGCTTATTTTGGTCATAAAGCATTTAAGCTCTTTTTTGTAGTGTGGATATGTTGAATACAAAACACCAAAATAAACAATTTTGCCACACTAAAAATGGCTTCTTCACTGTTAATTTATATGACATATAATACAAAACAATAATTATGTATTTTATGTAATCTGCCTTTAGAAATGCTCAAATACGAGCATGGGCCAATGAATAACTGACCTAACCTTTTTTATGTTTAGATCGACATCTTTTCTCTTGAAATACATTCCATCCAGGCCTATGCGCTTTAACCAAACGATATGACCATAGCAGTTGAAAAAGGAGTTAAGCTTAAATTAATCAATGTTAAAGGTGGTCAAGTGATATCAGTCCAGAAGTAAAGAAGTCCGAGAATTTTCCAAAGAACCACACCTAAAGTGCATCAATAACTTTTTTCATGAGACTTAAAATTGCAACCATTCATATCCCTTTTAGGAAAGAAGTCGATAGCAGCAAGGTCATGTGGATAGGAAGGGTGTGATCTAAATTGATACCCATTTTTCTCGACAGCATCTATTGTACTTTAGCAATTGTGTACTAATGTAATTTCCTGTTGCAAGCAGCAGTCACATTTTGAGCGTTTGGCGCATTGTTTCTCACGAATGGTCTCTGCTTCAGATTATCTAGCAACTTGGCATAGTATGCTTCGTTAATTGTACCTTCCTTGGGCAATATGTCCAACAAATTATTTTATTGCAACCCCCAATTGTCCCAAAACATTGAATACTGAACCTTGTCTGTAAAATATTGAATAATTTTCTTGGCCTTTGGGATTCCATACCAACATACCTAGGACTCTGGACATTTTCTTGTTCATAAGAACAAGTACTGGTAATCTCTTTGTCATTTGCTTATCGTTGAGGAATTTTAGACCCAACAGTCTGTAAGTTTGTGCATCCTTTTGCGATCAAGCAATATCTTGAAAAAGATAATGCATGGACAATTTCTTACTTTAATTCGCTCATCAAGTATACCAGATCTGTGAATTTATGACACATACCGTTGACAGTGGTTGCAACTTTGCCTTCAGACCGAGCATCATCTTTTTAAGTTTCTCTGTCGCTTAATAATCCCCGCTCCCCCAACCCTGATATTTTACTTGAGAATAAGATGGTACAGAAGACCAGTAAACTTATCATGCATGTTTTACCTTCATTCCCTTTTCAATACAAGTGTCGAATCATAGCAGGCTCTCCCTTTTTTGTGAAAAGGCTTTCTAATAACCGTATATTTAGACAATATTGTCCACATATAATGACATATATAAATCGCGGATTCCTTGGTTGATTGGAAATTGATTATATGTGTTATTCATAGCTAGCCCTTGTGTTTTATGGATTTTACCTCATCCTGAGGTTAGCTTGTTGTCTTCCACAAAAGTTAGAATTCGAAAAACTAATTTGTGGTGAAGATTTTTGAAATGAATTAAGAAAAGCACGAGCATATCTAAAAACTAATAACAAAACAAAGGATTTCAAAGCTTCGGCCAGCGACATATTACAACACGACAAGTTGGATTATGATGTGTTTCCCTCTCATCATAATCAACAGAAGTCAAAAATTGTGTTTGCTTTTTAAACGAAATCTTTCAAAACAACATTTTGTTACACGAATATGAGGATTCCTCACAAATCATTAGTGTATTGGAAGTACTGGTATTCAATAAGGTACATATGCAAAACCTCGTATGTCGATTCTGGCGATTTTCAAAGTACACACTTGTACGCCCACTTTAGACAATTCACACGAGTTTTGGGATAATTCTACTGATCAGTATTAAAGACACATTATTTGTGAACAATATGTCCGAGTTTCAGGTAAAACCCTTCAGTTTCGGAAAAGTTATTAAACTATTTTCTTCCCCTCTAAAATTTTCGAAAAAAACGAGATATGAGGTTTTGCATTTACACCGACGAAATGTAAAAAAGGCGTGCATTACAATGCAAAATTGGTATAAATCAAAGTTGACTATACATGTACTCCAATGGGAATTCATTATCAAAAACGCTTTACAATTTTTTTAGTTCTTAACTTTAACAAAATAAAGTTTCTTGTATAAAAGAAAACTGTATTTCACATAGAAAAAAATCAAACAAAGTGGTTAAAGTTTTCAGCATGTCATTTGCACTAAATGGAATTTTATTGCCATTTATATACGGTAATTTTTCACAGCATATATTGTTAAGACTCTCCCTTTTAATTTGGTAAATCATGAAATTTTAGTTTTCAATCACAACAAGTACACAATTAAGGGAAAAAGATGCAAAAATGAAAGCCATTAACATAATTAGAGAATATTTGAGATTTTATTTGCCATTTAGAGAAAAGTATGCAAATAATTGTGAATGGGAATCAGCCTGTATTCGCTTGTTCTGTGTAGCTGATGAATGGTTTATGAACTTATTATTGATCTATTAGTGTTCTTATCCATTTGAAACATTAAGCATTATAAAAACGAAATGCCTCAGCATATTTATTCCCTTGAAAAACATTGTTTTAGCTAATTAAACACATATTTCTACTTTCTCATTAATATTCATGAATATGCAAATTAGCTAAATAACAAGAGCCGTCAGAGACGGACAATGCTCCCCGATTAAGGCATTGTCACAATAAATGTATGCCATGCAGAGCTAAGATTAGGCTAACAAACGTTAAGCCCCCTTTTTCCATGACATACTTTTTATACGCAAATTTCAAGTAGTTTATTGTCGAGGGCATCTGATTTGCTACTCAAATATGAAATTTCATCAAATTCTGACCATTAGACTATGAGAAATTAGAGAAAAAGTGTATTTGACCTTAAGGCCCCTTTTCCCATGACGAGGCATCAAATCCAAAAACTGGAAAAAGTACATCGGCATTATGTCATAGGGAGTTCGCATGGTAAGTTTTATTTGATTTGGCCCAAGGGTTATAGAGAAATCGCTTCGGACGGACGGACGGACGGACGGACGGACGGACGGACGGACGGAATGACGGACGGACGGACGGACGGACGGACAGACGAAGCGGCGACTATATGCTCTCCCTTCGGGGAGCATAAAAATGATTTGAGGAAAACTGTCTATTTGAAATTTCAAAACTAGTCTTATGTTTTATTACCAAAATAAGTATGTATCTTTAATAAGTATTTTAAAATTTTCTATTGCAATTAATTGATCCAAGTACTGAAACGTAGGAAAATGAGCAGTTGCCATGGTAACAGGCCTGCCATGTGCTTATCCAGCACTTTTAAATCAAACAAGAACTTGAATTCGTTAACATGATTCCTGCGCTTCAAGAAAATATAGGTCTTAAATAATCCCACATGGTGGGGAGGGTTTCTATTCACTAGTAAACTAGTAAAGTTGTCTTTTTGCAAATTAAACACATATTTTCCACAATCTCATTAATATTCATGAATATGCAATTAGCAAATTTTCTGAAAAATATCTTGGTTGTGAGAGAAATGTAATGACAACATTTTAAAACTAGCCTCAATGTTTTCTGACCAAAATAAGTAATTTTATTGCAATTAATTGATTCAAGCGCTGGAACGAATGAAAATGGGTTGTTACCATGGTAACAAGCCAACTACTTGCTTATCCAGCATTTTTAAATCAAATAACAACGTGAATGTATTCAAATACATCATAAGCTTCAAGAAAATATAGATCTTCAAAAATCCTACCTGATAGAGAGGTTTAAATTCACAAGTAAAGTATTGTTTTTAGCAAATTAAACACATTTTTCAACTTTCTCATTAATATTCATGAATATGCAAATTAGCAAATTTTCTAAAAAATATCTATATTGTGAGAGAAATATCTTGGTAATAATTTAAAACTATTTTGAAAGATTTATGACAAAAATAAGTAATTTTATTGCAATTAATTGATCCAAGCGCTGGAATGTAGAAAAATGGACGGTTGCCATGGTAACGAGCCCGCCATTTGCTTATCCAGCACTTTTGAATTGAACAACAACCTGAATCCATTACTATACATCATAAGCTTCAAGAAAATATAGGTCTTCAAAAATCCCACTAGGGGGGGGGGGGGGGGGAAGGGTTTCGGTTATGGGCCCATGGACTATATATATTTCTGTGAACGAAATATCACGTTGTAGTGTAAAAGCTGGAATGAAAATTTGTAACTATAACAAGCTTATAGTTTTCGGAACCGCGTTTTCATTCAAAGAAGTTGTTTTGTATTTTTACCACTTCCGACACTGACTTGTGTCGACGACCGCGAAGGTTTTTAAAAACTTCAATAAAAAGATAGACAACATGGTATTTAGCATTTTTCTTCAGCATATTTTGTTTATAAGTCTCTAAATTTCATTACCAAATAATTGTCATATCCGGTAAAATTTGTTTGTTGCAGCGAAATCACCCTAGGGACTAGTCTAAAATTTATTGTATAGGAAATGGTTGACCTTTAGCCGAAGAAGGCATCACTTTGATGTCCCTTTGTTAGAAAAGTTTGGGAAATTACTGAGGCCAAAAAGGAATATGCTGATAACCAGACTGTACTCCCTTTGCACCAATAATTTCTATGCTATATTCTACACTTTTTTGTAACAGCACCCCTTACTTTCTTCGTATGTAGCAGTTGATTTAATGAAACAATTTCAAAATTCTTCCGATCGTGAAAGTGTTTATCAGAAGATCAGCGCATACCAGCATTATGTCCTATGTTTCATGATTCTAACGTAGAGTAGTAAAAGTTTTTATTGTGATGACTTTACCATACAATGCGTGAAAAATACTTTCCTTGTTTTTGTTTGTTGATATAAGAAGTTTTTTGTAACAACTATCTCATTACTGCAACCAATAAATGGTAAAGAAAACATTGCACAGTTTCCTATCTCGATGCTTTTCATCGAAATCCACGTAACTGCAGCTTGTTTCAAGCTGCAGTTACGAGGTTTTCGTTGAAAAGCGACGATGTTCTTTATACATGGTAGACATAATATTATAGTTGTGCAAGGTAAATAACACAGATATGCATAATAACGTAAGTTATATGCGTGTGGTTAATTTATCTCTTTCCTGGATAGTTTATAAGTTATCGTTCCAAATTTACAGAGTACACATCCGATCGGATCATTATTAAGATCATAACATTTGCTTTTAATAGGCTTAACTTTCTTAATAGAAAGGAGAATTGCTTTTTACCACAAGGCATCTTTTCATTTCTTGGTGGACGTTTAAAGGGACATTTCATTCCCGTTTCAATTTTGTCTTGATGCCAAGATTGGTTATTCTAATGAGTATAAATGCCATTAGTTTTTTTTAAAGTTGTTGCTGATGAGCGAGGAACACACATTTAGAGTTGAGACAGAATCGACAAACTCCATATAAATCAAAACTGTTTTTCACAACAATTTGTTAAATTTTAAAACAAAAATATATATTTCTCGTAAACGGGGCAATATTTTGGCTTGAAAATTTCAGAATTTTTATAAGGAAATATGCTTTTTCAGATAAAAATAAAAGTAAAATTTATTGCAAAAAATCTGAAATGTCACAGACTCACTTTAAATTTGTTTGAAACAAAATAAGGTTCTGCAGGACAATTATTAATACGGACAAAATAAAAAGAAGTGCCAAATTACGTTACACTTTTATCTATTTGCAAAGTTCTTTTTACACCAACTAGTTGTATTTTTAACACTGACGTTATATGGGTATTCATAGAACATGTTAGAAAAAATTCAGTACGAGTATGGTTAGATCAGTCGCTAGAGCACTTGCCTCAGAATGTTGAAATAGCGGGTTCGAGACTATTTTCAAATAGTTCACGAAAAGTTGACCTTTTATAGTATTTACCATGTGTTCCAATCTTGCACAGTAATAATATCATACGTAATCGCGTGTCCTCCGAATTCAATTAAGCACAGACGCCATTACAGAAAACCTGTCTCAAAAGCCAAGCTTTAATCTTGGTGCCTTAGTTTAAAAAAAAAAAAAAAAAAAAAAAAAAAAACAAACAAACAAACAAACAAACAAAGCCAGGATATGAGCTACACCTTACACAGAATGGAGTTGATTAGCGAAAGTAAAATTGTGATTACAGATCAACATTTTCTCATTAATTTTTGTCCTTATATTTTCTGTTTACATACTGCACACCGGCAACTAATATTACGTCTGCTGTAGTACCAATCTTCTTTGCTTCCAGGAACGTTCACCACCAGTACTTTCAGTGCTTTGATTCTTTGTGATTTGCTCAGTATGCATCACAAGGAACTTTTAAACTAGAAATCATGTGTTAAAGGAATTAGTTACAATTCATATGTTGGGGACGATCAATTTGTTAGAAAATTTGAATTTTTCATTATCATGATTGGTTACAAAATTAACCAATCTTAGTCCTGTTGCCCTTTTGTAAAGTTTTCCCTATCAACCCTTTTTCAAACGGCAAAATTTGAAGGTGATCCACTTCAAAAACTGTCACAAATGAAAAATTGGAAGTTATTAAAGATAGAATTTGTGTAAAATATGGCATAGAAAATATTGAGACAAAAGGAGAAAATGCTGATTATCAGCATTTTCTTCTTTTGCCTCAATATTTCCCTAAGCCTTTTCTTTTAGGGACGTCAAAACCAGGTCTTGTTTGGGAAAGGGTTAAAGTACCAATCACCGCAACAATCCCCTCTGCAAACACCACCACCACCAACAACAACGTTTCTGTTTATCATCTGTGGGCTGCCAAATCCTCAAAACTTAAGCCTTCAGCTTTTAAGCTGTTGTTACTAGGTTTTGTTCTCTCTCCGACGTCACGATATGTCATTATGTTAGCAATAGCTATTCACACAGGTAGATGCACAGCACTGTTTCCCTCTCGACTGACCTTGATATCTCAATGTGGAATAACTTAATGTATAACTCATCTATTATTCATTTCCAACAAAGATTTGTCCCAGCAGTCAGTCAACCTTTTACAGAAATATGCCGTTGCTTTTTAACAAAAACCTCGTATCGGTATATAGCTTGTTTTAATCTACAATTACGAGGTTTTTATTGAAAAGCAGCGATGTCACATTATTAAAGTATCAGGTTAGTAAGGATTAAAACACATACTTCGTGAAGATATTTGTTTTTTCTTTCGTGAAAGGAAACAAATATCTATTCCTAGAGAGAACTTGAAATAATAAACTACTTGACACACATATCGTCACTTTTCAACGAAAACCTCTTAACTGCAGCTTGTTTTATGCTGTAGTTGCGAGGTTTTCGTTTAAAAGCGACGATATACGTATGTCTGTCTCGTCGCTTGATGTTTGACAGATTTAAAATGAGTCTGGTGAAGTTGTAAGCTCCCGACACAGATGTGTAGCTTCAAGCTGTAACCCTTTCCCAAACGACAAAATTCACGGGTACTCCAATTTGAAAGCTGATGCAGACGACAAATTAGATGTTGATAAAATTGGATTTGTTTTTCATACAAGCCAGGAAAATATTGAGGCAAAAGGAGAAAATGCTGATTATCAGCATTTTCTCCTTTTGCCTCAATGTTTTCCCAAGCCTTTTCTATCATTGACGTGAAAATCAGGTCTTGTTTGGGAAAGCTTTAATCATAATATTAGACGGTGTCTATGACAAGAGAATGGCTGTTTTGTGACTCGGTGGAATTAAATCCACGTTATTTACAGCCACGCTTCAATCTCGATTATATTAACCCTTTCCCAAATAAGACTGGTTATCGTGTCCCTGTTAGAAAAGCAGTGGGAAAACATTGCGGCAAAAGAAGAAAATGCTGATAATCAGCATTTTCCCCGCTTGTCGCAATATTGTATGGGCTGTTTTATTGTACATAAATTTCAACATCCATTTTTTGATCTGCAACAGCCTTCAAATTGGTCCACCATATTTTGTCCGTTTTGGGAAAGGCTTGATCCTTTATTCTCATGTAACGTGATGCAGGGAGTACATTAGTTACCAAAAATAGAAATAATGCCTAGTCTTTGGTGATACAATGTCCCTAGCATTTATTCTAATGTAATTAAAAGAGTATGTTCTTCGTAGAGTATAAGTTCTTTGTTTGACGTGAACATAATTATTTTGTAATTTCAATAATTATGTTTCGAAAAAAGACCTTCCCCTCGACAAACACAGTTTGAGGCTTTGTGTAAAAAAGACATTGTATTATTGCATTAAATAATAATATTATTAATAATATCTTTATCTAACGAATGTGGCTTATTAAGCCATCACTACAATACACAATATCATAATGATTAACTTATTTACAATAAGGCCTTCAAACAACATTCATACAAAAGTCAGTATTGGCAATCACACAAAATTATCAATAATAATCACAGGCGGCAATCACGTGACTTTGTTATGATATATTTTCCTCACTTATGTAAACAAAAACACTCGGTACGAACACATTTTCTTAAATTTTAAATCAAATACTTAACTCTCAGAATTGAGATTTGTACCATTCGATGCGTCGTAATCTCCGGTTTGTTTTGATACCAAGATCATTCCTCAAATCCATGTCAAAGCTGAGAACATTCGTGCAAAGTGAAAACATTTCTTAAGAAAATATATCAGGGCATTTAGAAATACTTTGCACGAATGTTCTCAGCTTTGACAGGGATTTGAGCGAAGATCTTGGTACCAATATAGACCAGAGAATATGACGTATCGAATGGCACGTATCTCAATATTGAGTGTTAAGTATTTGATTCAAAATTTGAGAAAAAAAATGTTCTTAACGAGTGTTTTTGTTTACAAAAGTGAGGAAAATATATCATAACAAAGTCACGTGATTGCCGCCTGTGATAATAGTCAGTTATCTGACAGATACTCGTAGGATCTAAATCATTGCATGTTATCGATTAAATAGTGTTTGATTTTTCCTTTGAAATTGGTCAGCTTTGGTTCGTTTCTTATTTGGATTGGAATTGAATTCCATACATCAACGCTGAAATAACTAAAGCTACTTTTGTATTATATTCGTTCGAGGTCTTTTAGTCAGGATTAGATCGTTTTTTGTCTCTGAGCGTAAATGATAATTTTCATTAACTGATACTCGTACTAAGTCTGACATGTAACTTGGCGCATTGTTGCCGATTGTTTTATGGATAAGGACCGCAGTATGATACTTACATCTAAATGGAATTTAATGTACACGTGATTTGTATTTTGTAAGTCCATGAGATGAATCTAATGTTATCATTTATCCATACGGATATACTCACCAAAATATTTCAATAAGGAAATGAATTGCCCACTCCTGGGTCCCAGAATAAATAATATTGCTTGTAACCTGTTGTTTTCTGTTTTATTCATGATTTCGGAATTCGGATTTTTGCTTGTCAATTGAATATCAGGTTTAAGGATAATGTTTTAAAAAAATCTTTTTCAGCTATAAAGGTATGACATTATATAAAGAAGTCGCGTGTGTCTCAAATGCACGATGAACCCTTTTCCCATATTTTTCAATTTTCCTTTGGGACCACAAGTAGAAAAATTACCTTATTCCATTGCATTGCCACGGAGCCACGTGCGAGTATATCGTACATTCGTTAAAACCGTAATTTCTAACTAGTGTGCGTCGACATGAAACAATCATTTATAGAATTAAAGCAGCCCAGATAAAATTTCAACTTAGAAATGTTGAAACTGCATTTCTCACAGAATTTATTTTACAAGACTGACCCCAATTCCCTTTTCTCTAACTTTGTTGGTATGGATAATATAATTATGCTATATTTTAATGTCTGAAGACCTATTCTGGATATCAGCAATGGTTTGTTCACCAATTAAAAAGAGCATATGAAATGTTGAATAATAACGTTCAGTAAAACAAAGACCTAAAAGATATTGGCGATTTCGTATTGTTGTTTTATCTTTTTTGACAAGTTTTATTTAAACGGACATGGCATTCCAATTTTATTCTTTATGCAAATATAATGCATATAGATGTTATATCAGTTTTTTGAAGTTGTTGTTTATAAGCGAAAATACGCCTTTAAAATTGAGACAAAAACCTCAAATTTCATATACAAATGTAAATCTGAACTGCTGTGGACATCAATATGTTTAATTCTAAAACAAAAAAAACATACATTTCCCGTAAACGGCGCAATATGTTTTTTCATAAGAAGGTTCTTCTAACTTATTTATGGCCAGCGAGTTAAAACGAAATATTAAGCCCTTCCTCAAACATTACACTGTTTTATTTTAACACAGAAAAATGTTTGAATGAAAACGTTAGGTCACAGAAAGAAATAGCCGATGATCAGCATTTTGAGTTTATTTACTTTTTTTGTAATTCCTGTATAACGTTCTTTTTTAGTCACACATATTTTATCGTCTGCACCAGATGTCGTAATGGACCTGTCAAAAAATCATATCGTTTGCGAAAGGGATACGCCCGAAGGCAAATCATGTAACGGTACAGTTGAATGTATAGTCTGTCTATTACATCAAGAGTTAATATACCGATTCTTATTGACAGATCTGATCTTATCCTTCGATTGTAGTGATAAGATTCAACTGTAACATATGTTCCTTAGATCTGAACAATGCAGGAACATCGTGGTATATACATTCTCCATAGTTATTAAAGGAAAGATGACCTTGACATGATACTGGAACAATCTGATCCAGGCACTTTCTTGGTCTAGCTTGTATTCATTGATACGATTGTTGTGAGTTATGAATGTATTTAATATATCATTTGGATTTTTGTGTCATTCATGCTTAAAATACAATGGTTCTAATATCGTAATTTAAACTTAAACCAGTGTTAAGCCACGGTGAAATCATGGTTTGACACAAGTTTAATTTTAAATTACATTTTGATAGTCAGTATGTTGATAAATTATTAATTACATAAAGAACGATTTAGTGAGTGTTGAATGGATTTATATGATACACAAGGACACAGATATCACCCGCGGCTGAATGTGTTATGTTTGTTAATTGTGATATCATAAATGTGCTTTAAAGTTGTGGCATCAACCATTCAAATCATCTTTTGTGGCATGCATCTAATCTAATCGAACATTATTTAATTTCCTGTAAATGATCAGGAAATGGAATTACACCTTGCTTAATGCCAGTAATAAATGTGTAACGTACTTTTATTCATTTGTAAAGCTAGGTCTTTAAGTGTATTGTTTTAACGCAATTTCATGCACCTTTTGTTACACAATTACTGACATCATCGTGTCTATTCGCAATTTACATGATAAACCTATTATATATATTATTTCAAAATTGACATATTTTTGGACTTTTTCGATTGATTGATTCGTTAAACACTTCCTGGTTTGACGGTTCCGGTTCCACGAACATTTTCTTTTTTCTCTCAATTATGTTCTCTAGGTTATGCTCTTCAAATACTACACGGTGAGCAAACCTATGTGACTTTTGGGAAGCGTTCACACCGAAAATCGTCCGCTCTAAGTGTGTTTGTTTGATTTCTCAGAATAAACTCTATGGATTTTGACGAGATAAAGTGCACCGTACGCGAATTTGAGAGGGCCATTCCTAAATCTAACTCACTCTGCACCGAATTCAATGGTTTCGTCAAACATTCAAGCAAAATCATTAATTTTGAATGTTTGAAAAAATCATGGCGAATCGGTGCAGAGTGAGTTAGAACTAAAAATGACTCTCTCAATGGTGCGTACTGTTCACTTTATCTCGTCAAAATCCAAAGAGTGTAAGCTGAGAAATTATACAAAATATCATTGAAGAGGACGATTTTTCGTTGTAAACGTTTTCCAAAAGTCACGTGGGTTACCCACCATGTACTGGTATCCTCGTTCTAGCTACATTGATATTGTTGTATGTAATGCCTTTATATTTGGTCGACCATAAAGTTTTGCCACCAGGGAACGGGACAATCAATTGGTTGATTGCAGAAAAGACAATTGAAGCATATTTCAGCGAGAATCGTTTCCTATTTGCGTCTTGAGTCTTGTTGATTTTATTTGTTTATATGGTACTTTATCGCTTCTTAGAAAGATATTCAATTAAAGCAACGGAATTCACATGATAACTGTTACATTTCGTCGCTTTTCAACAAAAACCTCGTGACTGCAGCTTCAAATAAGCTACAGTTACGAGGTTTTCGTTTAAAAGCAGCGATGTACTTAATATATATATTTCCTCAATGAAAGACTATGATTAATATAAATATGGAGTTATTAAGAACCTTTAATTGACACACTAGACCACTAACCTACATCAGCATGAATGTGGGTATGGAGAGTCAGCGGACCTCCATTGTATCGGAGCCGGAGACCCGGCGTGTCTCCATCATTGCTCCACCAACCAGGAAAGTGTCCACTAACACGTTCTTAAAGAACTCACTGTGTAGACTGATCGTGGACAATGATAGTATACCACACTTCCAGAGAAAGAAACATTCATTCGTTCATGCCCCGGCAGAAAATGAAGAAGGAGAATGGCCATATAATCGACTAGGATTTAAGGTAATTATACATAATTCAAACATATATACAATGTAAATAGTGTTAAATCAAGTGTGTTCAATGCTAGAAACTTAATTATAAATAAACTGACACGATTTAAAAACGCAACATACTTTTTCATTAACCATTCTTTCCTGTAGCCTCAATCATCACCATATTTGGGGACATTCATGAGTTAATATTTTCCCTGCGCATCCTACCATTTTTGTCGTGTCCTCTGTAAACTAAGTGGACAAAATGCTTATGTGTCTAGTGCATTCAGACAACGTCTAAAGTCACCAAGATGTTTTGTGTGCAAACTGCCGCATTGATTTACTTATCGAAAACACACAGCAACTACGGAAAATTTTGGTATGTAAAATGCCAAGGCTTACTTTGACACAAAGGAACCGAGTTTTGGGGCTCTTGTAGACTGGTACCCATTCGTGTAAATAACTGAATTTACGACTGGGAACAGGTACTGCATTCTGTCCTTTGATTGGTCAATCGATATAATCGATAGACCAATGAAACGGCTCGGTGTATGGAAAGCGTCACCTGTCCAGGCCGTCTGAGTTACCGTCAGATATTAGCTATTACCGTACTTAAATCCGTAGTAGATTTCAGGTACGGGAACCAGACTAGGGCTCTTGGTCAGCAATGTTTTGCAAATGGAGGTAGATTAACGCTTTAATGTAGCCGACTCGACTGTTCTAAGGTTAGTGAGACACGATAACGCATGTAGACCGCCCTCGTCCCTGTCAGCTGTGTGCAACAACTGTACGCCAAGACAATTGTAAGAGGGTTGACGTCACTTACGCAACAGTTTTGTGACGCACGCCTCAGTCTACTGCAAATGTTGTAGTTGGTAATTGTGGGTTCGCTGTTGTCCTCCTTCTCGATGCCAGGCTCTTACCCAACGCCATCGCCTTTAGAGGCAACGCATAAATGGACATCCACTCAGACATTATTCGTGACATGTCATTTTATTCCCTTTTATGTTTACAATAATGTTACATTACAATTACACAAGGCCTGACATCGGTTGTGTTGTTATTATTATCTGTTAAAGTACTTTTTGCGTTTTTAAATCGTGTCAAGTTATATTTGTCTCTCTGGACTCTGGTTTCTGAAAAAACCCTAAATATATTTTGGTAGAAATTATGAACATGTAAAGAATAAACTTCAGACGTATAGTGTTCGATGAAAAATACATGAAATATTGCATTTTGTAAAGGCATTACCCCCTCTTATATGAAGCTAAGCGTCCCTACTCTATATCGGACTTTTTCGTTGCTGGTTATATAAGCTTGTTCTTTTTTATGTTTCCCGAAGCCTTTCTAACTGGGGACGTCAAAAGCACGTTCCAAACAAGCCGTAACGGAATACAGAGATGTCTGTCACTTATTTTGGTTCATCATCCGTTTACAATATACTGCACGTTACGTTTAAAGGGCGATTTATCATTTTTAAAGTTGTTGCCGAAAAGCGAAAAACATGCCTTTGAAATTAAGACAGAAGGACAAATTCCAGAATTTATTATACATCTGAACTGCTGTCCGCATCAATATGTTTAATTTTAACACCAAAATATATATTTCTCGTAAGCGGTCAAATGCTTTGGCTTGAAATATTCAGAATTTTCATTTGGAAAATATGCTATTTCAGATAAAAAATATAAGTAAAATTTACAAAAAAAGGTTGAGAAATATCACTTTAATATTATATTTAGATCAGCACTATAACTTTCTTTCACGACATATCATAAGCGTAACTACAGCTTGAATTATGTTAGGCAAAAGTTAGTTTATACAATAGACTGATAATATGTAGAATTTGACGCCATTTCGATCTGGTAGACCTCAATTATGTCCCGTGATCTGGTGATTTATGCACTGATTTTCCAATAATTAAACGGGTGTTTAGTCCAACCATTCATGGTGTGAAATTGGCAATATTATACGGAATATTACAGTAAATAAAAGCTTTATTATGTCAACTTGAAATAAATACAAGAACTAATATTAAGTGCTGTGTTTGTGACAAAACGTGATGATAATTATGTGAGGTGATTCTAAAGAGATTTGAGGATTAGTATACGAGATCATGAATGAGAATTTTCAAAGAACTGCAAAAGTTTATGCCAAAAATGTTTTCTCCACAGATGTAAGCGATGCTATCAGAATGTAGTTTAGAATGGTTTTGGTCAGTTTGTTCGACTGTTCAGGCCTTCAATGTGTCGGTACTTAGTGTCGAATGTCCAGTTATGATATAATCAAAGCGTTGAGAGCACTATTATTTGACGACTATGATTGCTTGAGTGGAATTGTAATTAAATGATAGGTGTGTTATTCTTCCGTCAAAGCAATTTTGAATTTTGATCAAATCAAAATCCATCCATAGGTGCACGTGTAATGAAGAAGTCGGTATGTTGTATAAATAGAGGATAATCACATGTATGTTTGTTATTGAAATGATGTCCATCCTATTGTGACAGGCCGTATCGGTGTGCTTTGTTGGCCTGGCAAGCTCTCCGTGTGCAATTTATATCAACTCTTTCCCAATCAAGACCTGGTTTTGACAAACAAGTATATGACAGAAAGGCTTTGGAAATCATTGACGCAAAAGAACAATTTTTCTGTGCGGTATTGTACACAATCTGTCTATATCTGGCTGCATTCATCGACGTTCCTACGGTCCTTGCAAGCTCAATGGGTGATGTCTGGTTCGCAATTTATCTCTAAGAGACCACATTGTTCATTTAAATCTGTCAAAATTCTCCCACCAGTACTACCTTATTATTCCAGACAAACGCATTCAGGGCATTTCATTGATATTGAGCATATTAAACCTTGAATGGGTTGAAATTCAATTTATTTTGGCTGTTAAGTTTGATTTGTCTGCATTTGTGTTGGAAATTGCTATCCGAAAATATGAAGTGTTTTATTAGTTGATATCATTGTGATTATTTCACTTGGCTTTATATTGAGTGTGGTTTGGTTAACGAATTGAATACGTAAATTAATTATGTAACGTTGTTGTAGTACACAAAATTGACATGTAGATGTATTCATAACACTGTGACCTGTCTGATCTGCACGGTCTGACTTCCGGAGAAATGGTCGTTCTGGCATTCGTTATGGCATTTGACACCATCTCAGAAGTAGATCAGAGTGACTGTGTCCATGTGCAGTTTGTAGAGGGTAAAATTATATCGCCGATTTTTTTTCTAAAACCTCTTAACTTCAGCCTTTAAAAAGCTGCATATGTGGTTTTAGAAGAAAAACGACGATATTCTACTCTCTTACTGGTAATGCGGACTCTTAAAGAAAACAACATTGGCATTGATCAAGATGTGCAAATGCATCAAAGGTGTATAAGATTACATGTATTTTGAATGGTAATGTACGTGGGCATGTGACCTTTTCCACCACCTCCCAATATAAACTTTGCTTACACCAGGAGCCATTGAATGATTTCTTTACGAAACAGAAGAAATTTGAAGTTTTAAAAGGAAAATATGCATACAACCAATGTCTTTTTTCATGTTTTCTGTGTTTGTCGGACCATTGTCCGAAATTTCTGAATGGCATAAGTATAATGTCTGTTTCGTGTATCAGCCCTCTCATGATGTCCAAAAATATTCTTAAGAGAGAAGAAAAAAGAAACAGATTTCTGTCTATTCTTCTAATGAAATAACGAATTACAACATCTGTATCAAAGAGTGGGCAAGTTAATATTAATCATAATGATTTTAATTATGAGTTCATCATTTACGTTAACAAAATCAAACTTTCTCGTTTGAAGTCTGTGGTGCAATAGTATCTGTTTAGTCTACCCAAATGTTGCGGCGTCAGATATGCAGGGCCAATTAAGTACCAAAGATTTCGGTCGTTCTTTGGAATTATTTGTTCAAATGGAGGAGTTCATTAGAATCAAATGGAATTTTTGTTTCATTAATCTTTATAAATTGGAATTATTCAGTCAGGTGATTGGTTCAGATGGTTTGAGATTTTGATTAGGAATTTGTTAGGGCATGTGAATCTAAGGAATATGGATATTTATACTGAAAATGTTGTTTTTCAAGGATCATTGTGTCATTCATACTACAAATCAGACTGACATGTGCGAACCTTTTGGGGTTACCGATGAAAATGAAGTTAAAAAATATTCTTACAATCAATTTCCAAATGAACAGCTGCTATTGTGACAGTTTATTCTGATATGTGAAACATAAGCGAGAACCATTTTACAAGATGTCCGTGGACAGAATGTAACATCCGCGACAATGAGAGGGCGGAGGATTGTGGTAACAACAAACGAACAGGTCTCGATACGTAGCAGACTGATTAATGCATTGAATCAATCGATTAGTGATTACTGTTATGACGTGGGTAAATTTGCTTCCTATAATCACAAGCGTCGATGGCTACTGGTGCCGCCTAGACTCTGGAAGGTAATTTATATTCGCTGCTTTTCAACGAAAACCAGGTAACTGAAGCTTAAAACAAGTTGCATGAATGAGGTTTTTGTTGAAAATCGACGAGATTATGTTGTTGTAAAGCTACGGGTAATGCGGGAGATGGTTGTGACTTTTTAACCCTTTCCCAAACAAGACCTGGTTTCGACGTGCCAAATAGAAAAGACTTGGGGAAAACATTGAGGCAAAAGAAGAAAGTGCTGATAATCAGCACTTTCATCTTTTGCCTCAATATTTTCCATGTAATAAAATACACAATTTCTAATTATGACACCAATTATTTTGTCGTTTTCAACTCATTTCAAATTGGACCACCCTAAAATTTTGTCGTTTGGGAAAGGGTTAAAGCACGAAATATGTTTCAGTTGTCTGTAAAGCCTATATTGTTGCTACTCATTGGAAGCGTCTTGTCCAGACAATTCGAATGAGTACCCACAACATAGGGTTTGGATCTGTAAGATGCAAACTATAATGTTATTGCAGGCCTCCTAGTGAAACCTTATAATCCTTTAAAAATCTTTAATTTCATAGCAAACCTTTAAAACCTTTACATTTTCCCAGAAAACCTTTAAAAAGCCAAGATAGCCTATAATTCTCATTCAAAATCTTTATATTTGCTCTGGCTGGTTGCGAAAATGGCCTTTATTTACTCTTTATTTTTTCATATTTTACACTAAAAGGCCTTTATTTTCATACTTTGGAGCCTTTATAAAAACCTTTATTTTTGTTTTTGTCCGATAGGAGGCCTGTTATTGTCACCATTTATCCGTTGTCCTGATATTGTCGGTATTTTGAGGGTCTGTACCAACATTTATATAGAATCAACTTCCAAAATTATGTAATCATGAAATCCAACATGTGTGTCAAAGGATTCGATAGATTTTTGAACATTTACGAAATCGGTTGAGAATTTCTGTAAAGGAGCAAATAAAATCAAATTTAGAGTTTTTAGACAGATTTGATTACACACTATCAGAGTACCGTTGTTTTCCCATCTTGACGAGATGCTGGTGACCTTTATTAGCATAAATTTTACTCTCTTTTGTAATAAGTTATACTTTCTCGTGACTTTTTAATGTATTCCTGCATATATATCAATATCGGGTCAATATTGGAAAAGTTTCACAAAATTTAAATTATTCACACAATACTTTTATCATAGATCTACACCTACCTACCTAAATTTGCGAAAGATGAACCCATCCTGACGATTTTTCGCTGGACATTTTTTTAGACTTGTCAGATATGAAAGGTGAAGGGCTGAGTGAACGACAAAGTCTTCAATATCATGATTATCATTGCTGCACAGCTGTCCTTGTTGTTCTTGTACATACACGTTTAAAAAAAGTTTGTCAAAAGCAGGTATTATACAAGGGAGGATCCAGGATTTTTTCCCAGGGGGTTCAAAGTCCACGATTTTTTTGCAGAGGGGGGTGAGGGGTGTGTCCAAGCCCTAATTATGGCTTAAAATGTAGTAAATATGTAACTTACACTAAGATAAAAAACACACATGTTCTTCCTCTCTAAGCTTCATATAATATTTTACAATGAGCGTTCGTTATTATTATAAGGTAGTTTGAGGAAGTGTAGTTGGCGATGTTGCACTATTACCCACCTACACACAGTGTAACTCGATGTATTACGTATGTCCGCACTTGGTTACCTTCAGTCAGAGTTTACTCGTGATTGAACCCGCAGACTTGAAGATATGTAATGAGAAAATTCCACTGAGTGGAAATCTTTTCAAGGCAATCGCTGGTTCTGAAGTCCCTAAATGCAAAAATGTATGTAAAAAAGACCAACCAGCATAAATTTTACTCTCTTTTGTAATAAGTTATACTTTCTCGTGACTTTTTAATGTATTCCTGCATATTATGAGGTTATTGAACATGTCTTTGTACAATACTGAATTCTATTGGATGAGTACTTTGCAGAACGAGGCTATATTTGGACGAGCCGATAGGCGAGTCTAAATATAGACTGGTTCTGCAAAGTACGAATCCAATAGAATTCGGTATTGTACAAAGACATGTTAAATGACCTCTTTATTTCACATCATGGTTTTTTTCCACACAAAACATGTTTTGAAAATAAGATCTATAGATCTAATTACATGTACTTTTGAATAGAATTCCGAAGACGCGAAATAAAAATAAAGCACATGTGTCACGAAAAAAATGCAGACTACATGCAATATCTACCAATAGATGTCGCCACCTGTCGATTACCATCTATCTCTGGTGGGCATTCTGGGTTAACTACTTTCAAGATGTCATCGCCCATAAAATGCATACACGTGGTACTTCCTCATGACTTCCTGTCACGCGGCATATTTGCTTCATATGCTTGCATAGAGTAAAATGAATAATC
This sequence comes from Fragum sueziense, assembly GCA_963680895.1. Classification (NCBI taxonomy): domain Eukaryota; kingdom Metazoa; phylum Mollusca; class Bivalvia; order Cardiida; family Cardiidae; genus Fragum; species Fragum sueziense. Next base: position 4,410,289 of record OY804599.1, on the reverse strand, counting down.
TAATTTGAATTAATTATTTTATTAGATGAAATTGAGACGAAAATCAAACTTTATTTTGTTGCAAATGTATTTGTAGTTGCAATTTTCTGCTTGCTACTTTTTGGCGACAGGATTTTGGAGTTAAGCGCACCGCGTAGTGATTTTCATCCAAAAATGGATAAAGTGATGCGTCAAATGAGTCAGTCCGAAAATAAAAAAAAAAAAATAGACTGGAAATATTGTAGACTGGCTGCTTAGTCAATGAGACTACATGTACATTTCTATTACTATGAAATAAACATGGCATCTGAAATTAAATCTATTTTTATCGATTTATGTTTGTCTCAAAAGATTGAATAGACCGTTATATGATAGTGTGAAATGTACATGCAACTTGTCATTTAGACTATCTATCGCGTCAAGCGAAAATCAACAATGTAAATATTGAGAGAAAAGGAGAAATTGTTAATAATCGGCAAATCTACTTTTCTCTCAGAACTTTTTTCTCAAACCCTTTGAGGGATATCAAATCCAGATCTTGTTTGGGAAGGGGTTAAGTGTGATTTCATATCATTGCTGCAAATCAAATGCGCTTTGTAAAATTCAGAAATGTTTTGAAATTATCTAGATCTATACCTCACGATAAATGACCTGGCAGAGCAGCCCATGCTAATCGAATGGAATGCTCTGCCAGGTCAATTCTCGTCCGCTATACCTTTTAAAATGATAATAATAACAATAATAGTAATAATGATAATGATAATAATTTTCTCCTTTTGCCTTAATGTATTCCCAAGGCTTTTTTTAATCACGAAATTAAATCTAGGTCTTGTTTAGGATAGTGATTTCTAAATATCATGTTGAAACAAACACGCAATGCACATCTGCTTTTGCAGATGGCAACTCTACTAAGGGAGATTACTCTTCGATGCAAATATCGATATTTTGTATCGCAGCCTCGATTTGGAAAAAAAATCCATATTTGTACGGTTCAATCGATATTTGTAGGGTTCAAATGAGTGCAATGCATATTTGGACGGTTCAACCGGTGCATCGTACAATATCGATTTAGCCGCTTTGGAATATCGAGAATCCCGTGCGTCCACGCAATTATCTCGTGCGTACAATACGGCTCTGGGTATTGTATACTCACGTGGTAAGAATGGGGTGATTTGATTGGTTTACTAATTTCGGGTGTGAAATAAATATCAATATCGGGTCAATATTGGAAAAGTTTCACACAATTTAAATTATTCACACAATACTTTTATCATAGATCTACACCTACCTACCTAAATTTGCGAAAGATGAACCCATCCTGACGATTTCTCGCTGGACATTTTTTTAGACTTGTCAGATATGAAAGGTGAAGGACTGAGTGAACGACAAAGTCTTCAATATCATGATTATCCTTGCTGCACAGCTTTCCTTGTTGTATATGGCGCGCGAATAGGGTCTAAAGTCAATATAGCGCTAGACCGATAATTAAAATAGGGGTAGACCGGTAAAAATACCGGTCCACCCTTATATTTTTATCGGTCTACCGATAAAAATATCGGTCTACCCTTAAAATAAGGGTAAACCGCTATTTCAAATAACGGTCTAGCGATAAATTACCGGTAGACCGATAGTTATTTTGACCCTTCTGCTCAAAATCTCATTAGCCAATCAAATGGCTCGTTACATCCTCAACATACCGGAAGTAAATGATATTTGTTTGTTTATAATGGCGACTGGAAAGACGTAGTCGGTCTTTTTTTCGTGTGATTTCCGGCTTTACATGGTGCTACAGACGATGACAGGCGTTTGTTGGGAGAAATTCTTTATTCTTTCAAGTACTTGATGTCTGAAAATACAGAACGGATATCGAAATGTTGCGTTCTTGGTAGTTTTGTTACTTGAAATGAATTATTTTCTACTGAATAATCTGCCTCACAAGTTGACACAACTTTCTAGGCGGTTCAAAAGCTCATGTGAGCTTATGACTTTGTTATTGTTATTCAGTTTTGTCGACTTTAAGTAAAATTTACTTACACTCCTTCCCCTATTATCTGTTTTATTACCGTATTATTCTAATAAACAGCCGGTTTAATCAAGTTTGCAAAGTTTTGTTACAAGGAGTCCTTCGGAATGTAAAATAAAATTTTGGGATGTAATTCTTTCATTTTAAACAAGTTGTCGGTCAGGAGATCCACTCATTCATTTCTTTTAGGAAGTGATAATTTCAGCATTCCCATTCACGCAAGAACACACTTAAATTATGCAAATAAATACAAGTGCGCGCTAGTTTTACTTCATATTGTGCAGTTGCATGCAATGTTTTTTTTGTAAGGTCAGAGTCGAATTTGGGCATGAAACTAATGATAAACTAGAAACTCAATACACCGCCGTAAATCTCTGTGTTATCATCCTTGTTTACGGGCATTTCGATTCTAGTAACAAACAACGCTTGTCGACTGTATAGTCTGTCAAATAATTTCCACTCGGGTTGTTTATTAAAATGGTCGAACCCGCATGAATATATTGAATAAGCGAATGACGTCATCGGAATTTTCTTCTACATCTCATGATCTGCAGAGACTGCAATGTCAGGCTGCCAGTTGAAAAAAGGAGAGTTTTTCCCCAATAGTAAGCTTGCAATTTAGATTTTATTGTATTGTCTGTCGGATATTGATAGCTTTTTAACTTTTTGTAACTTGAACATCATGTACAGTAGATCAAAGGAAAAATGACCGATCGTACCCTATTCGGTAGCGTGAACTAACAAGGAAGTCACTCGTCTAACATTAAATCAAGTTCAAAAAGAGTTGCCTATCATTGCCTGCATTAACCCTTTCCCAAACGAGACGTTGTTTTGAAGTCCCCATAAGAAATAATTGGGAAAAACATTGATGCAAAAGAAGAAAATGCTGATGATCAACGATTCAACATATTATACACAATGACATGTGCTTGAAATACATGGCCTCTGCAGTGTACCCATATATATGGGTCATGTACCTGAGTGAGGTTTTACTTGGCATGTGGGTACGTACCCAACTTCAAAAATGTGGTGGGAATGCTGATATTTGTTTATGACTTACATTTATTTTAATGATAATGTGGAATCAGGGGATTGGTGTTTATTAGAATCACCCTTTCCTGTTTAAATTATGCTTGAAATATGCATATGCATATTTTTAACTGAGATTTGTGGATGGGTGTTTATTAGAATAATTACGATGCTTTCCCCTGTGAGAAAATTTGTCCTGAGTCTTAGCATGGGAGATGGGTTGTAAGGGGAAATGAGTTATGATAGTTGTTTTAAATGACTGTTGCCACTAAATGTAAAGAATTGAGAGTATAGACAATCGTAATCCTTTTGAGTGAAAAGGATCCTGGTATTCATCCATCAATTTTTACTGCCATAATTTAAATTCAGGGTCATAATTTTTTCCATGCTATTTTCCAACCTTTGACGTTGTGTAAACCTCTTGTCACAACTTGGTTAAAAAATGCCATGTTGTCAATAACCAAGTTGATAAGAACACCAGTGAATTGAATATTTCCAAAGATGAGTCCAATCCAATCTCTAAATGTCTTATTTTTAGAATGACATAAGGGTGTAAGACCAAATAATAGGTAATGCATTACTTTTTATACGCCCGAAGGGTCATATTATGTTATGGCCCTGCTTGTCTGTCCGTCCGTTTGTCTGTCCATCGGTCTGTTTGTCTGTCCATCCGTCTGTTAGCAATTTCTTGCGTGCACAACTCCTCCTACTGTTTTGATCCGAATTCGATCAAACTTGCCACAATGAATCTCCGTGGTGTCTAGTTGTGCATCCCGCTTACGGAACTCAATTTGACTCTTTTCCTTCTTGAATTATCTGCCCTTGATATTAAAAGAATGCCCATTTTCTTGTGTGCGCAATTCCTCCTACAGTGTTGATCAGAATTTGATCAAACTTGCAACATGAATCTCCATGGTGTCTAGTTGTGCACACTGCTTACGAAATTAAGATAACTGTTTTCGTTCTTGACTTATCTGCCCTTGAATTTAAGAAAAAATGCCTATTTTCTCAAAAATGCCCATTTTCTCCTGTGCGCAACTCCCACAGTTTCAACAAAAATTTAATCAAACTAGCCACAATGATCTCTATGGTGTCTTGTTGTGCAAACAAAACTTTGATAACTTTTCATGTTTGAATATCTGCCCTTGAATTGGAAAAATGGCCAATTTTACTGACAAGCCCCTCTGGGGTGTTTATGCGCCGCTCTGCGAAGCTCTTATCCTTACATTTAGTTCAAGCATGTCATACCAAGTTTTTAATGATCTATTTGTAGCCTGCCAGACTCCCTTTTGTGGGCTCCAGGGCTCGTTTCATGACAGTCACACACATCTTTATCAACATTGTTTCCCACCAATGGATGGATAAATGTAAAACTTTGTGGGATAATCAACTGGGGACTTAAAAGGATGTTGTTGTATTGTTTAGTGAAATACCATGTAGCAATGGGTAGGTAAACAAACTCTCATTATATGACTAGATAAAGAGATTTTTAATGGTTGAACAACATTCAAGCAAGCAAATTCTTACAGTCTGAGTAAGCCTATGTTGTCATCTCATAAAATGTTGTCATTGTACTGGTGTGAGAAACGACAGGAAGGCATGGGTAGTTGCATCGGCCTCAGCAATATAACTGGAATAATGTTGAAAGCAGCGTTAAACCCCAATCAATTTTTTGTTTCTTTCATCAGTACAACCTATACTCTTCATCCTAGCCACCAGCTGCTCATTATACTTCTACACACTTCTTGTAAAACTGTTACCCCATTCATATTTGATGCTTGTCACTATTACCTTTGTCAAATATCTGATGACGGTAAGCCAAGCTGGGATGGAACTTAAGACTCAAGGGCTTGATAACTCTCCATGCTGATATTGATTAAAGACTTGGACTTGGCCACTATAGAGTAAAACCTTTGAAAAAATAACTTTAACCCTTTCCCAAACAAGACCTGGTTTTGACGAACCTATTAGAAAAGGCTTGAGAAAACGTTGAAACAAAAGAAGAAACTGCTGATAACCAGCAGTTTCTCCTTTTGTCTCAATCTTTTCTGTGTTATATTCTTTACAAATTCCTTCCTTTTTGACATCAATATTGTCGTCTTCATCAGCTTTTGATCTGGAACACCCTAAAATTTTGTTGTTTGGGAAAGGGTTAAAGAAAGTATTGTCTAGGACATCATATTGACTATTCTTGCTTAGATGTTGCATTGTTTATAATACTTATTTTTTAATTCTCATTTGCACAAAGTACAATAGTTACCTTGTGAACCAAAATTACATAATTGCCAAAGCTTGCTTTTGAATTTCTCTTCTAATTGTATCCTGGTTTAGAACATTAAATGGTATTTAAGAAAAATAAATAGATTCCTTCTATGGTTCATTCACCTATGGGTAGGGATGAGCACCGGCACTTTGGAATCGGTTACTCCCGGTACCATGATGTCCCGAGTAATTGGTATCGATTCATTTTGAAGGAACCGGTTCCTAAATTCGATACCTTATCAGATTATCGTAGATACAATTTCATTACAATTTCAAGACAAAAAATCTATATGATAGATCAAATTCCACAAATCCACTGCCGGAAGTTGCACGGGTTTGGCAAAGTACAATTTCTGGCTATCTACGATATTTCAGCATACCCATCCCGTCTTTCTCCATGGCACGTTTAATCCTCATTCCCGGTCATTTTAGTAATCCAAACCTTACGTAAAATGCGGCTTGCTGCCAATTTAAAGTGTTGAAATCTGTACTTCGGAAGGTAAAGTATCGCTTTTCCAAATTCGCTTGACGATTTTTTTTTTATCCCAATGAAAGATTATCAATTCTTTTAATATACGCGCTGAACTTCATAAATATCGTATCTACAGCTTTGTATTTACATTTTTTCCCGAATGAACCCCTATCATACGAAGAGTAATTCCTACTTGATTGACAGCTTATCGATCGAGTGAAACTGAAAGAAGAGCTAGGAAAGCAGCTTCTCCACCCCGCTTACCCGTCACAAAACATATTAGAAGGCGTGGTTGGCATTCTTTAAAACAACCGATGTCCAATCAGCGCACTTTGTGCGTTGCATAAATTAACATAAGTATGTGATGCGTGCGCCTTGCAACTGCACTGTAAAACCCGTCGAACGTTTGAATCAGATTTACAGTCAAATATGAAAACAATTATCCTCGGATACCCAGTGGTCTGAGCTACTTCATGTAGTGTTGCTCAGACCACTGGGTATCGGGGGATGGAAAACAATTATGGTTAATTCGAAATTGTTCGACTATCTACATTTCCTCATCGAGTTCGAACTCTTTGATCCTCGCAAATCATAAGGTATGCGGGGGGAAATCCTACCGTGAACAATTTTCATTCCAATTAGATAAATCCAGTTATTTTTCATTTTCACATATGCCCCGAGCTAAATCATGTGAGTAAAGACATATACTACGTCATCATATGACGATTGCGTTCGCGGCATTCCCCTTTGATCTCCGAGAACCCGTCGCCTAACATTAAAACTATGTATATCATTATTAGGAATAGCAGATACGATCGTCTTTCATCATAAATGACATACAGTGTGTTTATTTCGGGGGGGGGGGGGGGTCAGGAGGGGGGGGAGACACTCGACCAACGGCGGGGGCAGGGGGGGGTTTGTTAAAACTACTTTAGATTTTTAAATCTGAGGCTATAACTTTTCAGTCAGCCCTAGTCCTTAAGTTATGTTAGTTTTGTTACAAGAAATAAATGATGAATCTGTTGTACTGCATATAGATGATTTTTTATTATTGGTCACTGGAAGAAAATACTAACTTGTCAAATAATACTTATAGCATGCTCACAATGTAAAGTACTAAGTAATTGGTACCGGAATCGTTAGGAATCGGAATCGGTTAAAAAGTATCGAGTAGGTATCGGAATCGGTTAAATCCTGACGATGCCCATCCCTACCTATGGGTGGATCCAGAGGGGGGGTGGAGGTGGGGTCTGGACCCCCAGTGGCATTGGCCGAAAATTAAATTTTGATTATATAAATTTTGTTTAGCGTTACATACTTATTACATTTTAAGCCATAACTTGAGCTTGGACCCCCCTGGAAAAATATCCTGGATCTACCCTTGCATGATTCACATACCATGTTTGTAATGAAATATATCAATTATGCCCCCTTTCGAAGAAAATGGGGGTATATTGTTTTGCAAGTGTAGGTGGGTCGGTCGGTCGGTCTGTAGGTCGGTCGGTAGACCAAACCTTGTCCGGAGCATAACTCGAAAAGTGTTAAAGGTAGAATCATGAAACTTCATAGGTGGATAGATCTCATTATGCAGAGGTGCAGTGCACAAGAACTGTAACTCTGCCGATCACATTTTTGGAGTTATTGCCCTTTGTTGATATTCAATCTTGATTCTTGTCTGGAGCATAACTCAAAAAGTATGTAAGTTAGAATCATGAAACTTTACAGGTGGATAGATCTCATTATGGAGAGGTGCAGTGCACAAGAACGGTAACTCTGCTGATCATATTTTTGGAGTTATTGCCCTTTGTTGATTTTCAATATTCATTCTTGTCCGGAGCATAACTCAAAGAGTATGTAAGGTAGAATCATGAAACTTTACAGGTTGATAGATCTCATTATGGAGAGGTGCAGTGCACATAAACCGTTACTCTGCCAATTATATTTTTGGAGTTATTGTCCTTTGTTGATTTTCAAATTTGATTCTTGTCCTGAGCACAACTCAAAAAGTATGGAAGGTAGAATCATGAAACTTTCCAGGTTGATAGATCTCATTATGGAGAGGTGCAGTGCACAAGAACGGTAACTCTGCTGATCATATTTTTGGAGTTATTGCCCTTTGTTGATTTTCAATATTCATTCTTGTCCGGAGCATAACTCAAAGAGTATGTAAGGTAGAATCATGAAACTTTACAGGTTGATAGATCTCATTATGGAGAGGTGCAGTGCACATAAACCGTAACTCTGCCGATCAAATTTTTGGAGTTATTGCCCTTTGTTGATTTTGTAACTTGATTCTTGTCTAGAGCACAACTCAAAAAGTATGTAAGGTAGAATCATGCAACTTTACAGGTAAATAAATTTATTGTGGAAAGGTGCAGTGCACAAGAAACATAACTGTGCCGATCAAATTCTTGGAGTTATTGCCCTTTGTTGATATCTACACTTAATTCTTAACCTTGCCTATATCTCATGTCTTTTTACACATACAGCCTTGATATCTCACACATAGATACCTCGTATCAACATCGTTCACATTTGACCATGACCTTGGACCTTGTGACCTTGACCTTGGAGTTTGACCTACTTAAAAAAATTAAACCAGGCATATATCTCATGATCTATTACACATGCAGCCTTGATATTTCACACATGGACACCTCCTACCAAGACCTTTCACAATTGACCATGACCTTGGACCTTGTGACCTTGACCTTGGAGTTTGACCTACTTTTTAAAAAGTTTAACCTGGCCATATATATTGTCCTCTTACAATACAGCCTTGATATTTCACACGTTGAAACCTCCAACCAAGACCTATCACATTTGACTATGACCTTGGATCTTGTGACCCTGACTGGAGTTTGACCTACTTTAAAAGAATATAATGGGGCCTATATCTCATGTGCTTTTACACATATAGCCTTGATATTTCACACATGGACACATCCTACCAAGACCTTTTACATTTGACCATGACTTTTGACCTTGTGACCTTGACCTTGGACTTTGACCAACTTTTAAAAAAACTTTAACCTAGCCGATATATCATGTCCTTCTACACATACAGCCTTGATCTATCACACATGGACACCTCCTACCAAGACCTATCACATATGACTACGACCTTGGACCTTGTGACCCTGACCTTGGAGTTTGACATACTTTTAAAAAAATTAAACGAGGTCTATATCTCATGTGCTATTACACATATATCCTTGATATTTTACACATGGACATGTCCTACCAAGACCTTTCCCACTTGACCATGAACTTGGACCTTGTCACCTTCGTCCTTGTGACCTTGAACTTTGACCTACTTTTAAAAAAACTTTCACCTTGCGGATATAGCATGTCCTCTTATACATACAGCCTTGATATTTGACACATGGACACCTACGACCAAGACCTTCCACATTTGACCATGACCTTGGACCTTGTGACCTTGACCTTGGTGTTTGACCTACTTTTATCATACATTAACCTGGCCTATATTCCATGTCATTTTACACATACAGCCTTGATATTTCACACATGGTCACTTCCAACCAAGACATTTCACTTTTGACCATGACCTTGGACCTTGACCTTGGACTTTGACCTACTTTTAAAAAACTTAAACTAAGCCTATATCCCATGTCCTGTTACCTATACAGTCTTGATATTTTACACATGGACACCTCCTACCAAGAACTTTCACATTTGACCATGAGCTTGGCCTGTGTGACCTTGACCTTTGATTTTTACATACTTTTAGAAATCTTTAACCTAGCCTTTATCTTATGTCCTATTACACTTACAGCCTTGATATTTCACACATAGACACCTCCTACCAAAACCTTTCATAATTGACCATGATCTTGGACCTTGTTAACTTGACCTTGGACTTTGACCTACATCAAATGTAGGCCCTTGAGGGGGCATATATGTTTTACAAACATCTCTTGTTTCTTGCAGACTAAATGGATACATCTTACATTGGTCAGTAACAGGATGAGAACTGTTTGTAGAATGGAAAAGGTAAGTTCAGGTTACTAGTTTGACCCCACATAATAGCCATTGATGTTTATGGCAAAATATTTTTCCATGTGAAGAAGACACCATGCAAGTTTATGACGGGCACATGGGTTTCTGGAAATCCAGAATCTGGGTGAGCAGGTGGCATCCACATCTTTGTCTGGAGTGTAATAATGACAAGTTATGTCTGATTAGGTCATGGGATTCTTGTAAAAATCTAAAATTTGCAGTTATTTTTGTTTGACTAGCAATTTTACCCGTCTCGAAATTTGACCTTTGACCTCGATGACCTTGACCTATCCGGGGCTAACCTTTGACCTCGATGACCTTGACCTATCCGGGGTTGCACTCCACCTAATCCCGTCCCGTAACCCGTAAGCAATCCCGTCCCGTAACTAAGCAATCCCGTCCCGTAACCCGTAAAAACAATAAATTTGACCTTTGACCTCGATGACCTTGACCTTTCAAAAAATGAACCCCTCAAGCTAATATCCGGGGCCGCCCTCCACCTTCCCTCCAAGTTTGGTGAAGATCGGCCCAAGGACCTGGGAGGAGTAGGGGAACAAACAGACAAACAGACAAACGTTGCTCAAATTATAGTATGATATGCAAGCTACCTTGTGACATTGCTTGCCAATTATCAAAAGCAGCCCAAGCAAGCACACTGTTCCGGACAGGAAATGGCTTGATAACGTTCAAAAGGTTGTTAAAATTCCATGACCAAATGTTTACATAATATCAACAATCTGCATCTTTCTAGACATGTATTTGACTGTTACAGGACTGGAATGAGGTGTCATGCTGGTGATTTGTTCCCTATTTGACAGTATAGATTGTTATATTGATGAAACATTTTGTTACTCATGGGAAAACCAAGTTTTGTTAAGGTAGGTGCCAGTTATATTCCTTCTTCCTTCCTGTCCATGATCCCTTGGCTTCAAGACAAACTTAAATTTAAAAAAGAATGCATGATGACTGAGATTCTGAGTTTTTGTCTTTTATACACATAAATGATCTTTAGTTACCTTTAGGTTTCATGTTTTTAAGCACTGAAAGCTAACAATAGGAATATTGAACTGAAAGTTTAATGAGTTGGGATAAAACAAAGAGTTGTTATGGCATGATAGACCAATGTGGATTCGGATTGAATGTTAAATATATGCCAGAAGGAAATTGTTCTTTGACTCATTACTGTACATTAACATTACAGACTGATTCCAAATCAAAATGCTGTGCAATCAACAATATCTAGTGAATTTGATTCTACATTTTTGGTCTTTCTTGGTAGAAAATATTGTGAAAATGAAGAAATTACTTGTGACAAGCATTTTCTTCCTTTTGCACTGTATTTTCCAAAGATTTTATCTTTTGGGGTGTCAAAAAGCTTCATTATGTTATTGTGGGAATGGGCATATTTATTTTTCAGCTTATGAGCAACTTTCAGTATCATTGGCCTCCGTCCGTCCCTGAAGACGATGGATTGCGCGGCGTTGTTGTTCTGGAACAGCGTCTCTGGTGACTGTACAGGCCGATCCTGGTGTGGCAGTCTCTGGAACAGTCGTTGCAGGTGTACGTTGAGCAGTTTGTAGTTGGAGCCTTTCGATGCTGTCTCTTTATTTCCCTCAGCTCTGTGCGATGGGTCTCCGATTTTTTCACCCCGGATTTAACGGCATGTCTCCAATGGCTGCGGTTTGTGGCTACATCTTCCCAGGATTCAGCGTTGATTTCAGCTAACAAAAGGTCTCGCTTGCAGCAGTCTTTGAATCTTAGGCATGGACGACCTACTGGTCGGGTGCCATGATCGAGTTGCCCATAAAGCAGGTCCTTGGGTATGCGCCCGCTGCCCATTCTTCTTACATGGCCAAGCCATCGCAGTCGGCGTTCGGAGAGCATTGCCTGTATGGTAACTGTCTTTGCCGTGGTGAGCACCTCAGTGTTTGTGACCTTGTCTTGCCAAGAGATATTCAGGAGTCTACGGAGGGACCTCATGTGGAAAGCATTTAGCTTGGACTCTTGTCTTGTATATGTAGTCCATGTCTCGCTGCCATATAAGAGTGTGCTTATAACGCAGGCCTGGTAGACTCTGAGCTTGGTGTTTAAGGACAGATTGTTGTTGTCCCATACCCTTTTGTTCAGCTTCGACATAACAGTTGCAGCCTTTCCGATTCTGGGGATAATCTCTTTATCGAGGGACAGGTTGTCGGTAATGTTAGATCCTAGGTATCTGAAGGTGTCCACAACGGCAAGTGTAGTATCGTTGATTGTAATAGTTGGTGGAATCGGAGCATTTTGTGCCATCACTTCTGTTTTCTTTATACTAATAGTGAGACCAAAGTCATTGCATGCTTTGGAAAATTGGTCTAGTAGTCGTTGTAGGCCATCAGGTGTATGGCTAGACTGATGTCAGTCTGTTAAGAATAACATTTGTATTAGGAAATATAAAAATAAGGTACATAGAAAATTGTTGCTCTGTGTTGTCCTTAACAGACTGAGGAAATCCTTTTGTAAGGTAATCCGACCCTAAGATAATCCGACACCAAGCAGTACTCCACAGCTTGATAACATAATTAGCTGCTAAGATTTATACGTTAAGTCTTTTAATCCTTTTTCGAAGAAGACATGATTTTCACCTACCTAATCGAATAGACATTGAAAATATTGAGCTAAAATAAGAAAATTCTGATTTTCATCATTTTCTCCTTTTTCCTCAATACCCTTTCTGTATATTATTATCCACAAATTCAATCTTTATCAACAACCCTTCTTTCATTTTTGGACTGGACAACCCTAAAATTTTACTGTTTTGGAAAAGGGTTGATCCTCTACAACAATAATTTGCTGCTGTTGTTGCATTTCAAGAAAAATCTCGTAACTGCATCTTAAAACAATCTGCAGTTACAATGTTTTTGTTTAAAAGTGACGAATTATATTGTGTATTGTCCACCCAAGTTAACCCGGGACAACTTAATTCTCGTGCGCAAAGTCCGTTAGTTGAGCGTCTTAACAAAACATTGTCGAAGTGGGGTCATTACATATGCAGATGTCCCGGATTAATCTTGCTGGACAATATATACATTATTATTTGTTGGTCAGTTTTGTTGATAAGTCTTACGTTTTGATCTAAAGCATGAAATTGACACTTTTAAATATTTCTCTATCAGATGACAGTGTGAAGTTTTGAATTGATATAAAACAGTCATAGTCTATAATATTAAGCTAACAATTATCTGATAATGTACCGTAATACATTAGGTTGAATTTGAACCACCTGTGGCGACCAATATTTAGATTCCTCTTTCATTGTATTTTCCAAGGCCCTGTATAGTTTAGACCAAGGGACGTTAATATGTGTAATTTATTTATGAGTGTTAGTCTCCCTTGATTTTTCAAGAGACATAAACACATATACAGGGCCTGACACAAGGCTAGTGTATTGCTTGCTATAGCAGCGTCATCCGCAAACAGCAGCTCTCTAATAAGGATGCTGGATATCTCATGTCTTTTTTCACATACAGCCTTGATATCTCACACATATATACCTCCTATCAACATCATTCACATTTGACCATGACCTTGTGACCTTGACCTTGGAGTTTGACCTATTTAAAAAAAGTTAAACCGGGCATATATCTCATGACCTATTACACATACAGCCTTGATATTTCACACATGGACACCTCCTACCAAGACCTTTAACAATTGACCATGACCTTGGACCTTGTGACCTTGACCTTGGAGTTTGACCTACTTTTTAAAAACTTTATCCTGGCCGATATATCATGTCCTTTTACACATACAGCCTTGATATTCGACACATGGAAACCTCCAACAAAGACCTATCACATATGACCATGACCTTTGACCTTTAGACCCTGACCTTGGAGTTTGACCTACTTTTAAAAAATAAACTGGACTTATATCTCATGTGCTATTACACATACAGCCTTGATACTTCACACATGGACACATCCTACCAAGACCTTTCACATTTTACCATGACCTTGGACCTTGTGACCTTGGCTTTGACCTTTAAAAAAAAACTTTAACCTAGCCAATATATCATGTCCTTTAACACATACAGCCTTGATATTTGACACATGGACACCTACGACCAAGACCTTTCATATTTGACCATGACCTTGGACCTTGTGACCTTGACCTTGGACTTTGACTACATCAAATGTAGGCCCTTGAGGGGGCATATGTGTTTTACAAACATCTCTTGTTTTATTTAAGGGACATCAGAACTAGGTCTTGTTCTGAAAGGGTTAAATTTTCTTCAATAGCTTTAAAAAGTTCAAGTGAACCTCATAGCATGAATCCTGATCACACATTAAGATGATCTGATCTGGATGCATGATGCTATCAAAATACTACACAATCCCTATTTCCATAGATTTCAATTCGAATCCACTATATATTTTGTTGGTTGGACTTTTTACACAACAGACAGTCTAGTGTAATTGGAGAGTTTTGTATGAATTTATGAGGTAAGTCTGTAAACTGATTTGTAAGAACCTTTATGTCTTTTTAGTGTTTTATGGATCCAGATCAGCAATACAACTACATGTCTTTACTTGATTGTGATTGTTAAGTTATACAATATGTTTAATAAAGTATTCAACCCTTTCCCAAATAAGCCTTGGTAAATATTGAGCCAAAGAAAGAAATGTTGGTAATGTTCATTTTCTCCTTTTGCTTAAAATATTTACATGTATTGTACCATAATATTATCTTCATGAGCATCCGTCCTTTTTTGTCTGCAGTTACTCTCATATCATTCTAAAATTTTGTCTTAACGAAAGGACTAAAGAGAAAATGATTTAAAAAATGCATTCTTACTGATCATATTTGTCGAGGTAAGAAAAATGTATATCTTAAAAATGTGATGATTATCTCAAGTGACAGTGTTTCATTCATATTAACCCCATTACCAAACGACAAAATTCAAAGATGATGCAGACTACAATTCCAAGTGAATGAAATTGTACATTTTTTGCTCTTTTTCCATAGAAAACATTGTGGGAAATTAGGAAATTACTTGTAAGAAGCAATTTCTTCATTTTCCATGATGTTTTCCAAAGCCATTATCTTGTGGGGAGTCAAAAAGAGTAATTGTGTGGTAATTGGTTAATATCATATGGTATATTTGCAGGTTTGTTCTCGTGTAGGATTACTGCTGTGCTGGATGAATGAGAAATACCATGCCAACAAAGTCCTGACAGTCACTCGGTATACCTTGGTATGTGGAAAAATTGCCATATCCATAAGTTTAAGACATTGACTTCACCTCAACCATTGTACAGAAATGTGAACTTTGATATACACTCGTTGGAACACAACAGTCTATGAAGATGTCCCAGATACTGCACCTTTTGAAAAAGAGAATTACGGTTTGGCGGAGACACTTTCCAGAATAAAGGTATTGTGCTGGCAAGGTTACTGGCCATATTGTGCCATAAAATGACAAAATCTGTTGTGTGGAAGAAAAGGTAGCCTTGTAGAGAATGCAAGTCTCAAGTAGGGACACAAGTACCACTATCAAGTGCGGACTCAGATGACGTTATCCACTAGATCTAGAAGACACTATTGTGACTTTGTTGTGTTGACAGAACTGGAAATGTCCATACAGCTGGTGATAGCAGATGAATAATTACAAAACAAGATGATTGAAAAACTGACCAAATATGTTAGAATGGTGATATTGTCATAATTTACTGATATCCAGAGGAACCATAGCAAATAGGGAGGCTGTCCTACAGATAAAGAGTTGTCCTCCCTAGTAGTAGTAAAAATAACACTAAAGGAAATTGAGGAAAACTGATTATAAGCATTTTCTTATTTTCCTTATAAATTTTTTTACACTCTCCTCATTATACCCCGCAAACTAAGTTTGGAGGGTGTATGGGGTAAATATATTCTAAATTTGTTATTTTAATTCCAAACCTATGTTGTGGGTACTTATTGCTATGGTCTCATCAAGATGATTGCAATGAATACCAACAACATAGTGTTTAATAGCCGACATTGAAACATTGCGTTTCGAAAGTCCCCAAACCTTTCTCATCTGGAGCCATCAGTGAAAACTGGAGTAATTATTTAACCCATTACCAGACGACAACATTTTAGACTATTTCAATTTTATAGGTGTTGCAGATGACAATTTCAAGTCACAATTTTAAAAATCTTATGATTTTAGGTCAGAAAACATTTTGGCAAATGAAGAAATTGCTTGTCACAAGCAATTTCTTCATTCTCCACAATGTTTTCCAAAGCCTTTATCTTGAAGGACGTCAAAAAGCATCTATGTTTGGGAATGGATTAAACCCTTTCCCAAATGGAAATAATTTTGGATGACCAATTTGAAAGCCACTGCAGACAAAAAATTAATGCAGTGTACATAATGATTTGATTCACATATTACAGAGAATATGGAGATATAATGAGGAAATGCTGATTGTAAATCAACATTTCTTTCTTTTGTCTCAATTTTTATGCTCCCCGAAAAAAATTTCGGGGGAGCATATAGTCGCCATGCTGTCCTTCCGTCCGTCCGTCCGGATGTCCTTCTGTCCCCAGCCAGATCTCAGCAACCCTTGGACCAAATTCAATGAAACTTCTCATGTGAACTCCCTGGGACATTCCCTAGGGACTTTTTTCTCCGTTTTATAATTTGAGGCTGTGTCATGGAAAAAGGGGCATTAATGTAAAAATTAGTTTTTCTCTAATTTCTCTTCATCTAATTGGCAGAATTTAATGAAATGTCATCCTTGTGTGATAAACAAGATGTTCTAGACCATATTCTACAAATAATGTGCGTACAAAAAATCTGTCATAGGAAAAGGGGGCTTAATATATGATAGTAATTTTTGGTTGACAAACACTTATTCAGGAAGCATAATCCGTCTATGACGGCTCTTGTTCTGTATGTCTTTGTCATTCAGGGAAGATGATCAATGGTTGATGAAATTTTGTTGCTTTTCCTCCATTTTTAGCTCCACTGGCCGAAGGCCAGCGGGCTATTGTCATGGCGTTGTGTCCGTCGTGCGTGCGTGCGTGGGTGCGTGCGTCCGTCCGTTAACTTTTTCTTTAAACATCTTCTCCTCTTATACCAGTGGGCCAATTTTGACCAAACTTGGCAGGAATGTTCCTTGGGTGACCCTTTTCAAAACATGTTCGCGAATTTTTGATTCGTCAAAAAATGTGGGCGTGGCAGGGCGGGGCCTATCAGACTTAGAGAAATCATTAGAAAATTCTTTAAAAATCAACCATTGGGCCAATTTTAATCAAACCTAGCAGGAATGTGCCTTGAGTCATTCTTTTCAAAATTTGTTCACAAATTTTTACATTTGTCAAAAAATGTGGCTGTGGCAGGGAGAAAGGGGCTTATCAGACTTAAAGAAATCGTAAGAAAATTCTTAAAAAATCAACCATTGGGCCAATTTGAACCAAACCTGGCAGGAATGTGCCTTGAGTCATTCTTTTCAAAATTTGTTCACAAATTTTTACATTTGTCAAAAAATGTGGCCGTGGTAGGGAGAAAGGGGCTTATCAGACTTAGAGAAATCATAAGAAAATTCTTTAAAAATCAACCATAGGGCCAATTTCAACCAGACTTTGCAGGAATGTTCTTTGAGTCTCTCTTTTCAAAATTTATTCACAATTTTTTACATTTGTCAAAAAATGTGGCCGTGGCAGGGAGGAAGGGGCTTATCAGACTTAAAGAAATCATAAGAAAATTCTTAAAAAATCAACAAGTGTGCCCAATTGAACCAAACTTTGCAGGAATGTGCCTTTAGTCTTTCTTTTTAAAATTTGTTCACAAATTTTTATATTTGCCAAAAAAATGTGGCCGTGGCAGGGAGAAAGGGGCTTATCAGACTTAGAGAAATCATAAGAAAATTCTTTAAAAATCAACCATAAGGCCAATTTGAACCAGACTTTGCAAGAATGTTCTTTTAGTCTCTCTTCAAAATTTATTCACAAATATCAAGATTTGGCTGCCGCTGTGTAAGGCTTACAAGAAATCATGGGATAATTCTTCCACTTTAACCAGTGGAGCGATTCAGGCCCTCATGGGCCTCTTGTTTCAAATAGTGACAAATATTTAGACTTGTAAGGTGCATTGTATATACGTTAACACAGATGGAAATTTAGAATTGGTAAAATTGAAAGAATTTTTGGAAAACATTGTTGGAAATGAAAAAATTAATTGTGACAAGCAATTTCTTCATTTCACAAATTTTTACCAATCATCAAAGATGATGAAAAAAATCACGGTGTATAATCATGTGACTCAGAATTTCCGATAATCTTTATATCTTTTTTAACCCTTTCCCAAACGGCAAATTTTCAAAATTTCCATTTCAAAAGCTGCTGCAGGCGACAAATGGACACTGTTTAAGATAGAATTTGTGTATAATATAACACAGAAAATATTGAGACAAAAGGAGAAACTGCTGGTTATCAGCAGTTTCTTCTTTTGTCTCAATGTTTTCCCATGCCTTTTCTATCAGGGATGTCAAAAGCAGGCCTTGTTTGGGAAAGGGTTGATACTTGACCAACTTGAATTCAATTTGAAGCAGAGAAGGTGGAAAAATGCCAAGAATAGGCTGGGCATGTTGGATTTTTAAAAAAATCAACTGATAAAAAAGTTATTGAAGATAAACCAAAATTTTGGTTTATCTTCAATTACTTTTTTATCTGTTGAAATTTCAAAAATCAACCACGTCCATCAAATGCGTGCCATCTGACCACATTCTCTGCTTCAAACCGAATTCAAATCAACCAAGTATTGACAAAATTATTGAAGATTTTATGAAAATATTGTATCACGTGATCATATACAGTTTCAATCAATTTGTCTTAAATTTCGGACAGGACTGAAATATTTGTGACCATCAAAGACGGAACATATGAGCTGCGATGCGATAAAATGGGAATTTTGTATTCACAAATACAAAATTTCAACCTTGTAACCGTTTTCTGTGGCTGCCCAGACTCATTTGAGTAGGAATCCCCAAATTCCGATTTTCTCATGTCAAGGCTCATTATGGATCACTGTGTCGTCCAGCCATGTTGAATTGGAATATGTTGTGGGTAATGAGAAAATTGCTCGTTACAATTGCTCCAATATGATGGGAGTTGCAGACAACAGGATAATTTTTATCAACAGGAGAAAATGTGTTTACAGCTTTTAGGAAATATTGATGAAAAAGAAGAAATTACTGATACATCAATATCTTCTTTTCCCCAAGCCAATTTGACAAATACTGTAAAGGTAGATTTGTGTACATTAATATGGAACTTTATTGGACTGTAGGGAATTGATAATAAATATTGAAATTTAATTGTAAATGTCTTTATTCTTTCACTTTAATTTTTTTTCATCTATCAACCCTTTCTCAAACAGAAAAAAATGAGGGTAATCAAATTTAAAAGCTGCTGCAGATGACACAATCACTTGATTAAAAAAGAATTTGCACACATTATAGCTCAGAAAATATTGAGACAAAAGAAGAGTTTGATGTCTTTATCAACAGTTTCTTCTTTTGCTTCAATGTTTTCCAAAGACTTCTATATCCTCATGACTTGTACTGTAGGTACAGAATGACCCTTTCCTGAACCCCAAAATTTTAGACTGGTCAAATTAGAGATATGTTGGAAAAGACTTTATAAATATATCATAGAAAATATTGAAGGTAAAGGGAAAATTGATGATTGTCAACAATTTCTTCTTTTCTCTTAATATTTTATATTTGAATTCAAAATACATTCTAAAATGTATTTCAGGTCCGATGAGAGGCATTTAGTTCTGTAGTCTCTCAGTAGCTCCACTGGCCGTCAGGCCAGCAGGCTATTGTCATGGCGGTGTGTCCGTCGTCCGTCCGTCAACTTTTTCTTTAAAAATCTTCTTCTCACAAACTACTGGATGGATTTCAATCAAACTTCACAGGAATGATCATTGGATGACCTTCTCTCAGATTCCTTCAAAGAATTTGGATTGAATCAGAAATTCAGAATTACCTTAGTTATATGCCCTTGAATGTCAAAATTAGCTGGTTTTGACTCTATTTTACTCTAAAATCTACAAAATTTACCAATCAAGACAAAACTTTAACAGAATGATGGTGACTATCAGATCTTGCCTTAGTATAATTTTCAGCTTGATTTGAATTTTACATCATGAGTTATGAGCCCTTGAAATTGACAAAATTGCTATTTTCTGCTCTATTTTGACTTTGTTTTCACTCTAGCAACTACAAATATTGACCAATCAAGACAAAACTATGACAATGTTAGTGATTATAAGATCTTGCCTTGGTATAATTTTCAGCTTAATCTGAATTTTAGATCATGAGTTATGTGCCCTTGAAATTTCGCAAAATTGCCATTTTTGGCTTTATATTCATTTTTACAACCATTAGTATTGACTAATCAAATTGATACAGAACTTTCACAGAATCTTACTGACCATACAATATTACTTGCTTGTAATTTTCAGCTTGGTCATGCATTTGCTTGTTTGTGCAGCCTGAACCTTTGAAATTGCATTCAACAAGACTAACAGTCAGGCCTGTGGAGCGCTTCCAGACCGCCAGGGCTGTCTAGTTTTCATTTGTTCCAGACCGAATCAAAACTGTTCCAATTTACCTTATCTTGAATGGAAAAAAATTAGATTGTTCCATTTTCACAGCAGATCATGACCATCAATCAGAGGCATCACTGAATAAATTATTATTATATATCCAGTGGGAGTAATCCCTATCAAAGCTTTGTATGTCATAGTATGAGGTTTTTAAGGTATATGACCCATCATTAAAATCACCATTTTCTAGTCATTGGACATGCATCAAATTACACACACTTGTAAATACACTTCAAATAAGTTGATTCACCGTGCCCGATTTCAAGATTATGCTTTATGAAGAAAATAATTTACAAATATTTTTTTACTCTATATTCTTATGCAAGGGAGGTAATTTATAACATTTTTGTCAAATATTTCCATAATAATGCATCAATTCAAAATTCTAAACCATCCAAAATGCTTATGTTTGTATTTGGAATGGAAATATAACACAGTTTAGGATTTACTGGCACTTTTCAAATTTCGTCCCTGGCTCTTTGGTGCTAATGATGGGTTGTATTCCTTAATCAGAAAAAAAGCGGATTTATAAGATACTGACTCAGGCCAGAGATGTCTCTGTAAACAGTTCCGCACAGTCTAGGGGTCAGTGCAAAACTATTGTAACTACATATTTTCAAGAAATTCTTATTTTTGCATTTTCTGAATCTTCAGGAAGGAATACATCATGTGTTCTAACATTAGGTTTCAAATCTGTATACCTAAAAAGATATTTGAATTTTAAAAACATTTTTTCTTCTTTAACTTTGAGAAAGTCAATAAGTATTTTCCCTCTCCTCAAAAATTTTACAAAATGTAGTTACAATAGTTTTGCACCAAGCCCTTGATTATAACTTTGGGATTCAGATACTTTGACTTGAATTTCTTTGGCATATGTTTTTTAATGTTTGTGTTCACTGTACAGCCAGTCAGAAAAGAGAGTTTGGATACAAATAACTGATCCACCTATCACAAATACCACCACAGGTTGACTTATCGATATGAAACGTATCCGCAATGTCCCCAAATAATCCCAATATAAATTGCATGAGAACAAAAAAGAATTTGTCGATTAATCTCAAACTTCAGGGCTGGCCCTTCATTCCATGTTGACCGCTTTTCTGTTCCAGTCTGTGTTGTTTGCTGATGGCCATCGTCCATTTCATCAAATAGACCCTCAAATATATTTGTTTGTTTGGAATCTGTGTAACATAAAACATAAATTTTTGAACAGTGCGGTCACTCGTGTGTGAAAACAGGCCTGTTACATTGGACTTAGGCATCAAGTTCAACAAATGTTAAACATCATTGAGTAGTTTCGTCACACATTTCGGTTTGCGTAGATACAGAACATGTTTCCCTTTGAACAGTTTGAGTTTCGATTGTCACGGAACGTCTATAAGTATGCTCTGTTTGCTAGGCTTATCTATGAGCTAAGAACAACCTTGCCACAGTAATCATGAAAGTACAGTGATGACACTTCATAGTACACTTGATGAATTCATACATATGGTTTCTTGTACTTCAGCGTATTGTTCATCTTCGTCTTGTTGTACGGTTGTTTGTGGTCGTGGTTGCATGTCATCTGTGTCACATGGGCTAATTGTCCTCAATCTGGAATAAAAACAAACACTAAATCAATTGATTTTAGAGTTATGATTATTCTACATCCATGCAGAAATCCTGAATTTTAGTTCGAAAATGATATAATCAGACCACAGGGGTGGGTTCGTTTATTTACCCACTGAACAACATCTGGATCTGCAACTGTAACCATTACTCCTTTTGTCTCAATATTTTAGTCGCTATAATTCACTAATATTCTATCTATATAGATGTCAACACACATTTATATCTTCTGCAGTAGCTTTTAAATTGAACAGTCTGATATTTTGCAGTTTGGGAATTATTCAATATTCATGGCAATATATCAGCTACACTGGCGTAGGAGGAGGGGGGGGGCAGCCCCCCCCCCCAATAATTTAGAAAGGGGGCCCCCAATAATTCACCCTTAAAAAAATTATTTTCCTTCACGAAAGGTTTAGGTATAAAATGCTGTCTGAAAGTGCCCAGATTGAAGGAAATGGCTTCTATATAGTCGAAATTTTCTGGGGGGAGGGGGGGCATGCCCCCAGACCCCTCTAGCAACGATACGCTCGGTCGGATTCCATTCATTTAAACATCCCCCCCCAAAAAAAAAAATATTGTAAACCTTCCTACGCCTATGAGCTATAAACAACTATAAACAGATTCTGACTGTTGAAGATTTTTCACGAAGCAACCGTCATGACCGTCGATGAAATGTTCTGAGCATAGACGGTAAGTATCGTTGTATCTGAAGCGATTCGCCGCTAGTTTGATTCGACGAATCCAAGCAGACTTATAATTTTCTCATGCGTTGGTAACCTATGCAAAGAAATTTGACGTCCATAAACTTACTTTACCCGATAATTAGAGCAAACAGTGAAAAAACTGTTGTCTTTGCGTACTTTGATTTGGCTTATCTTATCTCCAATCGATAGAGAGTGCGATAGGGGAGATAAATATTGTGATCGTAGACAGGGCTATAGTACGAGCTCTGTGATTGGCTATCGAAAAAAATAGGGGTCTACCGATAAAAATAGCGGTCTAGCGTTAATTTTACCGGTAGACCGATAATTGAAATAGTGGTCTACCCTTATTTTATTGGTAGACCGATATTTTTATCGGTAGACCGATAAAAATATAAGGGTAGACCGGTATTTTTACCGGTCTACCCCTATTTTAATTATCGGTCTAGCGCTATCTTGACTTTAGACCCTATTCGCGCGCCATAGTTCTACTTGTACAAACACGTTTAAACAAGTTTGTCAAAATGCAGGTACTATACAAGGGTGGATCCAGCATTTTTTCAAGGGGGGGGGTTCCAAGCCAAAGATTTTTTTTCCGGGGGGGGGGGGGGGTCAAAGCCCAAGACTTTTTTCCAGGGGTGGTGGCGGGGGTGGGGTCCAAGCCCAAATTATGACTTAAAATGTAGTAAATATGTAACGTTACACTAAGATAAAAAACCACACATGTTCTTCCTCTCTAAGCTTCATATAATATTATAAAATGAGCGTTCGTTATTATTATAAGACAGTTTGAGGAAGCGTAGTTGGCGATGGTGCACTATTACCCACCTACACACAGTGTAACTCGATGTATTACGTATGTCCGCACTTGGTTACCTTCTGTCAGAGTTTACTCGTGATTGAACCCGCAGACTTGAAGATATGTAATGAGAAAATTCCACTGAGTGGAAATCTTTTCAAAGCAATCGCTGGTTCAGACGTCCCTAACTGCAAATCTTTGCATGTAAAAAACAACAACCAAGAAAATGCTGATAAACTGCATTCCCTCCCGCCCTGCTAATCATTTGTAACAATATTCTTAACTTGAATTTTCATATCATGAATGTGCCGTCTGGGAAAAAAGTTGTAGAGGAATAAGATAATGTGCTGCATTATTTATTATTTGATTTATATATTTCATGAAATGTCCGCAAAAGTTAGTTGTTTTAGATAGAACACGGATGATTACCTCAGTAAAAGTACATGTACATTAGAGCCGAGATATTAAAAGGGCTACCATGGCATTATGCACCAGCATGTATGAAGTCCGACCTTCATTATACACATAGCTTAACCATGACCGTTTTGGTTGTGTCAAAGTTTTGTAACTCTATCAAACGTTTATAAGAGAGCATCAGTGATCATGTTTACACTGGATGTACACTGACTGATCTGGATGCATGTTGGATGTCATATGCCCCCCTTTTTAAATTCTGGTTGTTACTGGTGTCAGCCCATTCCCACCCCAAAACGCCTTTTGATGCCACAAAAGATAAAGACTTTAGAGAACTTAGTTGAAAATGAAGAAATTGCTTGTGACAAATTCTTCATTTACAACCATGTTCTTTTTTTACACAGAAAGACCAAAACGTGTAAAATTCATCCATCTGAAATTGCTGTCTGTAACATCTTTGAATTCGAAACAGTCTTAAAAATCATTTGGTAATGCTGTTAATGAGATTAGTGGGAGGCTTGTGGTTAAGACCCACAAGTAGGAGTTTTCCTATTGCATTTCTGTGGCGAAACACATAAAAAAGATTCTAACAAAAACTGAATGACGAAAGTATTGCCGACAAGTTTGAAATACATGGTATGTTATCATACGATGACACATCACAATTATGAAATAAGTATTTTGTTAGTTGCTAAACCAAGCTTTGTATTTTCATTCCATGTGTTGTACTCTGTGACCACATTTGGTTCCCCTTAAATAGTCGTCATATCAATCCAACAACATAAAAATTCTTAACGACCTCGTTAAAACAAATACAAATTATTGTATTGGAAAATGTTCTGTGGAATTAGGAAATGGAGTCCCCCCCCCACCAAACAAAACGGGCAGCCATTTGAGTTGTTTTAACCATACAGGTGCATATCTCTAATGTTACTTTTTCTTTAAAAAGTTGCCACCAAATGGCAATTGTCACGATGATTCACTCGTCGGGTTTAAATTCAGACAAAATTATCCAGTGATTTTGTAACAAAATGGCGATGAAGGAATGTCTGTGATTTTCCAGCCCCCATGACATCTATAATTGTGTGTACATTACGTCACCAAGCCGGAAATGGCAGCGGATGACTTATTCCAGATTAACCGGAAGTGGATGCAGGAGTAATTGACATGCGTGTCAGAGGCAGCAGATTTCCCGTCAGTTTTCCGTATATCGTCTGCTTTTACAGTTGTGTGGCGTCTCAAAGAGAGAGACAGACTTTCTCTACAGGTATCCAATTCAAGTTGGAAACAGTTTACACAACTGACAATATATTCCACTTTTCTTTATCATTACTGCTGCACTGGCACTGCTGTTGGAATAGAAATGTGGGGTCATGCACATTAAAAATCAACCTACACTGTACACTGCCGCGTATCAAACTTAATTTGTGAAACTAGCGAAAGTCGTAGCTACTCTAGTAAGATGTGAGGTCGGGGATTTGTCTATCTTTTACCACGGACACAATTTTTTAAAATGTCGACATTGATCACTCGGCGCTTTCCAAACAATCTGATCAGGCTGAAAACGTTTAATTTTTTGGTCACCTTACAGTTGTACGATTCCAATCCTGTATAATAAAAAACATTTTCGACTAAAATGAAAAGAATAAGGAGGTTCATGGCATTTTTGCGTGGCGCACACTCATTGTTACAAAATAATGGCAGCGTGTTGTAACCCAGTCCTATAACAGGTGTTTAAACAATCCTGCAGAATGTATTGTTCTACTTTCATGACCCTAGAAATGATTTCCCGCAACAAAACGCTTAGGCAAGGCATAAAACAGGGTTTACGAGAATTTTTTACAATGCTACGAATAGGAATTTTAACGGTACTAGTGAAATGGATTGTACATTGTATGAATAAGTTTCACAATATCTATCGATGCATTCATAATGCAGTTTCTCTACCTGCAATGAAATGAAACTTCTGAACAGTCATCAAACTATTGATTTTTTGACGTCCCCAAGCAGCAAACATCTTAGAAAAAATAAGCAAGAGCCGAAAATGCTGATGACCAATAATAATTCTGGTTTTATACTGTAGCCTATAGAAATACTATTTTATCTATTTCGGTTTCGTTGTTTGCATAGTTTTCATATGGGGATGAAGCGAAATTTCTTTCTATGAAAAGGTTTGACACGTCCATTTTTTATCTGGACAAAAATATAACTACACAAAATTACAACCGTCAGATACTATTTGGAGCCCTTTTGCAGCGCCTGTTTTATTTAAGTGTAATAAAGTCGGATGGTTGTTCTGACAAATGTGCATCCCTCCGACATAATAAGCATGCTTACAAAACCTCGCCTGATGGATTGAAGCGTCTTTCAAACCTGATAGATACATCAAAAACACTAATTTTACCCCTGGTACGAGAGACAAACTTTCCGGCATTCATTAATGGGTACTTGTTTACAAGAAGCACATCAATTTCTTGATGAACCACGACAGCTTTATTTTTAAGCGTTGTGAATTTAAGGTTTTTTATTTTCAATTAGTATGGTTGTATGCGCAGTGGGTGACGACAACAAGACCAAGGCCGGATCCAGGATCTTTTTCCAGGGGGAGGGGGTCAAAGCCCAATTAATGGCTTAAAATGTGTGAAACATGTTAAGTTATATAGTCAAAATTCAATTTTCTGCCAATTCCAGGGGGGGTATCATGACCCCCTGACCCCACCCCTAGATCCGCCCTTGAAGACCCTTGGTGTAAGCAATGATTGCTTGAAATTAAAACCGTGTATCCATACAACTTTTTGAATAAAGGGCTTCAAACGAAACTTCTTCAAAATTTCTAGTAATGAAAATGTAATCGTTTTTTTAAATATCATTTTACTCTTTATTTACAAGAATGTAGTACAATAATTATACTGCGAAGCAACCAACATGATCACTCAAATTTTTTTCAATATTTCCTCGTTTCGGAGTGTTTCGCTTTATACCGTCTCTATTGCTGGCTTCAAGCTGAACGAGTGAAATAAGCGAGTTGACCGTTTTGTTGCGTCTCAAGTAATATTTCTCTCAATGACGCTCTTAGACATAGTTGGATAACAGCCTACGTTTCTTTTTAGCGCTGAAAGCTCCATCATGCTTGATTAATGAACTTTAAATTGCATCATTTTCCCGGACCGTGCTACAACATGCATTTATTATCTTCCAATTTAGATCACGTGCTTATACTTCCCATCATTCAGTACAATGGTGCTTAGATAAATATACGTATAATTCTACAAAAACATGACATGGAATATTTTTTATTGTTTAACAATTGATATTTTCTACGCGAAACAATAAAGCACATGAAAAAACCATAATGCATTTCAGTATTTAGTCTCGATTTCACGAACCAATTATATTGCAATTTGATAAGAATGTAGCCAATCAACTGTAAGATGCAGTACATTCTTGGCGCGGACGTGGGCGAAAGCACCTAACATGCAAACTAAGGGCCATAGACCCTAGATAGGAACAGTGATAAGTTTCCGATAACGATATATTGTTTTGTATATTGGATTATTTCTCTGTAAATCAGTCGAAATCTGTTTTAAATCATGGCGCGGCCGGGCAGGATTAATCTGGATCACGTTACTAATTGTTATTAACTATTATATATCGTTCAGCTGTTTCTAGGAATGGAAAAAAAAGTTATTTTTTTTATCATTTTACCAAACAAGACCTGGTTTATACATCACTTATCGATAGGGTTTTTGGAAAATATTGATACAAAAAGAAGAAAATGCTGATAATCAGCATTTTCTTCTTTTTGTTTCAAAATTTTCCGGTTTATTTATTTATTTTTTTGCACGAATTCCATCTTTATATGAATATCCTTTTTGTAGACTATATCGGCTTTTGATATTTCAAATAGTCTAAACGTTGGTTGTTTGTGAAAGGGTTAGTGTCAATCCTACAAGGATGTTAGTTGTCTCGGCGGACACACACGGGATCTACTGGAACAAATCGGGATTAGTTTCATATTCACTACATGTACATAGTCGGTGATTTTTATCCAATATTTTATTGTTCACGTGCTTTCTGCTTTGATACGTTTGTGAATAGTGCTTTCAGAAATAATGAGTATGTTTAATCTGCGTACTTCTATCAATAACTTCTGACAAAATACTGCTCCTTTTAACGTTGTTATTTAAAATTGATGAAATTCTTTGTTTTATATAAAGTGCATCTATAATTTGATGCTGCATCGATGGTGATGGATTTACATGCAAATTCTATAAAGATTGCCATTGGAGTTTAACAAACTTTAGATTATAACATTATTCTATGTATTTTTACTTTAACAATTTGGTGTGGTGACAATCAAGATCGCATTCATGAAAATAATTTAAATAAGTAAGTTCAGCAAATATAATTAGATATTTGTGATAGAATAGACATTTTAGTTGTCATTATTTTGTGTACATTTACAGTTTTTACTCGGAATTAATTCTTTAAGTGTTTTGGTGATTTCCTAAAATCAGTTATATTCATATTTTGTTGGGGAGAAAGTCACGTGATATTGATATTGGAGTAGAAAATGATTGGATAATTTCGGTTTGAAATGTGAGTATATAATGACATTATTTATATTACATAATTACCTTTAACCCTGTCCCAAACAAGATCTGGTTTTGACGTCCTTAATGGATAATGTTTTGGAAAACATTAATTTAAAAGAAGAAAGTGCTGATCCCAAATGGCTAAATTTTCAATTTTAAAGATCCGGTTTGACAATTGTCGCAGGCGACAAAATGATTTATGTAAAAAGAAATTCTGTATGCTTGTAGCATGGAAAATGTTCAGAGAAAAGGAGAAGCTGCTTATTATCAACGATTTATTCTTTTCTTTCGATGTTTTCCCAATGTATCGGTATATTTAAATCGGAATCATGCTTTTCCAAACAATGAAGCATTTATATTTTAAACCTTCGGGAAAAATGAAAAAAAAAATGTTATTCTAATGCGTTAAAATGCTATCAGGTTTGATTTTCAAAATGTTGCTGATAAGCAAAAGAAACAAACGCCTTTAAAGTTGAGACGAAAATTCCATAAATACATTTGAATTGCTGTATACATCAATTAATTCAATTTTAGGACAAAAATCTCGAAAACGGCATAATACTTTGGTTTGAAATTTTCAGAATATTCATGACAAAATATACTTTTCCAGATAAAAATAAAACTAAGATAATGAGAAAATATAGGTGAAATGTCGCTATAATCGTGTCAAAGTTTTACTTATCGTAAAGTAGTCCTACAAGTAAAGCAGAAAGGACCAATTGCTTTCATTATACACGGTTTATCTGTGATCCAGATCAGAATAGTCATATTGAATACATTATCTTATCAACGAATTATCAACGAATCATCACCTCATATGATCGAATACGTTGAAACAAAATTCAACAACAGGTGCATTCGGTCATTCAACAACACCGATGGGTGCAAATGATGTGTAATAGGGAACGATTTTCGCAACTTAACAGTGGCGTAATTTCGGACAAACAAACAATATTTCATGGGTTTTGTTATAACATCTCGCAACTACGGCTTGAATCAAGCCGTAGTTACGAGATTTTGTACCAACACCGACGATTTATCAAAACTTAACAGTTAACCCAGTCTATTTTTAGAGCAAAATTAATTGGCATTGAATGGATAGGAGTCTTTATGTACATAGTATTATTATACATGTAAAACTAATATAGATCCTGATCGGAATGTGTTTAGTGCACGAGCATAACGTGCACTGATACAGTTGTACTGGTACTGGATAGGGACACTAAAATTATTATGTCGTACACGTTAGCTTCTATAAGGACGCGGTACCTTGAGTTTTATTTTAGGGAAAGAGAGATCCCAGGTTTAATTCCCATTACGTGTCGATATTTATTGCATCTATAAGGATGTGGTACCTTGAGTTTTATTTTAGGGAAAAAGAGATCCCAGGTTTGATTCCCATTACGTGTCGATATTTATTGCATCTATAAGGATGTGGTACCTTGAGTTTTATTTTAGGGAAAAAGAGATCCCAGGTTTGATTCCCATTACGTGTCGATATTTATTGCATCTATAAGGATGTGATACCTTGAGTTTTATTTTAGGGAAAAAGAGATCCCAGGTTTGATTCCCATTACGTGTCGATATTTATTGCATCTATAAGGATGTGGTACCTTGAGTTTTATTTTAGGGAAAAAGAGATCCCAGGTTTGATTCCCATTACGTGTCGATATTTATTGCATCTATAAGGATGTGGTACCTTGAGTTTTATTTTAGGGAAAAAGAGATCCCAGGTTTGATTCCCATTACGTGTCGATATTTATTGCATCTATAAGGATGTGGTACCTTGAGTTTTATTTTAGGGAAAAAGAGATCCCAGGTTTGATTCCCATCACGTGTAGATATTTTTAACAGCTTACATTTTGCACCCATCGTAAAAATCCACAAAAGATGGTGGTCCTGAGATAAGGGATTTTTTCATGATGAGGAAAAAATAGATTCGTTGTGGAATCTTGATATAGTCGGGTGTCGTATAAGAGACAATCTAATCCGAGTTTTCTCTAATGAAATTCGCTTTTTGATATGTTGAATTTCGCTCATTAACATTAGCAACATCAACATATCAAAGATCAAATTTCATTAGAGAAAACTCTGATTATTATGAGCGACATCAACATATCAAAGAGCGAATTACATCAGAGAAAACTCGGATGAGAGACAATCATGCCTACCCAATGGCCTAGTAGAGTGTTCGCACAGGGCCATAAAGGTCGGGATTCGATATTTATACTCAGTTACAAACATACCTCCTTTGAAAATCGTTCATGGGGCATAATAAACGCATTTTACTCATATGTTTTCCAAAATTCCGTACAACTAATATTACTGAACTGCTAGAAATCAGCAAATGACAGATGATACCTACATAAAGCCGAAGTGTCTACTTGACTTATCTAACCCAAAAGTCATTATGCTGTAACATATGCCGGGAGTTAATGACTTTAGTCAAGTACTCGACAATGTCCTCGTTACTCTACCTAGAACATGTCTTGTTGGAATTGAAATGATGTGTTTTTCTATGGAAATGAATTATTTAAATATTTATCAGTAGTATTTCTGACATTTATGCTGCCCGGTAGGTTGATACGAGTATGTGGCATTATTTATCTGTTCTTTATTTCAAACAATTAGATGTCCTATCACGCTGACAAAGGACCCTCCCGCAAGTCCGTAAGCAAATAAGTGAATTACGGATGAGACCTAGTTTAAGATGTCTACTCGATAAAAAATACTATTCCAATGAGTACCCATAACATTCGGTTTGTATCAAAAATATGGATATGTTTTACTGTAGTTCGGAAAACCTCATATCAGTACAAAAACCAGATTTGTTGGTTGTCAATAACGTTTTAGTCAGCTGATTTAAAAAAAAAAATAACACATCCATCTAATCCCTGTCGTATTTTCGCCCTCTCCGCTTCAAACCATTTTCTTACCGGTCGCATATTAGCAGAGTTATGGAAGATTTTCTGCAATTATTATGCCGTGTGATTACCAACCGTGCATTTTCACACCGTACAACCGGCTGTGTCGAAGACAGATGAGAGTCGTCGAAGACAGATTCGGCAACTGATGTCAGGAGCACGGTAGGTCAAATTAATTAATTCTTACAAATCAACGAAAGGATCTATGGTATTGTATAGTGGATAAATACACGCGCAAATGTTCAGTGCTTCTACAAAATAAACATTTCCACGTACCCCTTGCAAATAAGGCCACAGTCATTGATTATTTCGGAGGTTTCCCACAAAAAGTTACGAAATTTGACTTCGTGCTCGAATATTTCGCATATCTCTCAATCTGTACCAGTTTAACTTGTACACGATCAAAGTTTAACCATCCAACGATATTTCTTCCAAATTTGAAGCCGTAATTCCAAACAATAAACGAACTGTGTGTCCTGAAAGATGACATGTAGTCCAAAAAATGTTGCCTCTGAGGACAGATTCGAGTTTACGGAGTTGCTGGAGAAGACAGATAGGGAAATATTTGATTGTCGACGTCGACAGATCTGCATTGACTTATACACAGAAAAAAAGTGGTTATTTCTAATGTCGGATTCCAAATAACATATGGAAACAATGTAGATTGACATATATTCATGTACATACCATATTTTTTCATTGGAATCCGGGACAATGGATGAAACTTTTCTGGGATTTGTGGTACTTTTTTGAGACTAAATCCTCAACCTCCAACTCAATATTCCGGTTGTATTTACACAACATTGGTTTATAAACATTGGTTAGCGCTAAGCGAATGATTATATACCTGTTTTGGTTAATTTACTTTGTTGTTATAGGGATATCTAACCAAAACATGTGTTTTATCTCTTCAGTGTCAGTGCTAACACAAGTTTTTTTACAATCGGACCCAAGTGTATACATTGTATTTGTATTTTGTTTCATCGTTTTGACAATAGAATTGACCATTTATTGAGAGGAAACAATGTATGGTATCAAGTGACACAAAAATTCAAGAATTTCTTCAATAATTATGATCACTGAAGAAGCCCATAAGGGCGAAACGTTTGATAGAAATTAAGGGGAAATGCTCCAGTTTTTCGGAACACTCGGACATTACTGTAGTAAATTAAATGTTTCGTACCAATATGTTTCGCTTCCATGTTTTCAATAATTTAACACATAATTACAATTTACCATTATGCGAAACTGATTTCCTCGAGATGGAAATCGATTATTTAGAGCAAGACAGTCGTAAGTGTGTATGCAGTTACCACGGTTTTGCGTCATTTTATTCATGTGTAGCTGATAAAAAATGCTGTAATTCACTAATAAGTGCGCTGGCCTATACATTTTCTTTTTGAATTATTACCAGGACATGTTGCTTAATACAATGAGGGAGTTTTATCAAATTCTATTATGTAGAACTTGAAATATTTCCACAAATATGCAAATTTTGACACAAAACACTCCACATTCGTTGATCGAACCGAACTTGTGAGCATGCTGTTTTATACATTTACGTGTTTATAATAGCACATATTTTGGGTTTTCTGTTCGTATTAAATGTAAGACGTTACTTTAAATCCGTTTTGGGGACTAAACGATGAATATACAGCATTTTATTAGCATTTTAGTGACCTTGGACAGGTGCAAGAAATTGCGCATTTTTCGATGTAGGGGTATGTGATACGAATGCCTATAAAATTCAAACAAGATCGCTGACCACCCAGTTTTATTTTATTTTTCAATTGGTAATAACGGGTAATTTCAACATACAAAATTTAAATAAATTCTATTATTGGGAAAAAAATTAGGAAACTGGAGCATTCCCCTTAAAGAAAAAAAGTGAATAACCGTGTTTGTGTCGAGATTTTTAATCGTTCAATAATTATCATGGTAATACTTGACCGATTAGAAATAGTTTGAAGCTTGGACGACGGAAATACGTCAGAGGTTAGCTGAAAGTAGATTTTAAAAAAAAGTAGCTATAAAAAAGTTATTGACAACGGTAATGAGTTAGAAATCGCAATTGCCCAGAGGCATTTATATACTAATTCCATTTGAATAAACCAAGGTGTCCTCCATTTTGCATGTCGCATACCTTTTAGGCCATGCTGGACAAAAATACTCTTCAACACTAGAGATATGAAAGGTCACGAAAACCGGTCAACTGTACAAAAAAATGCCTATTTACTGTGCGTTTTACAGTCATTGTATTTTCAACTTTTGTTCAATAAATACCGGGTATCTACGAAAATAAGATTTCTGTACACTAAATAGGTAAGATTTGGGTGATTCGACCTAAATTTGCAGGGTTATTCCTAATGTTCCCCATCGTTTATCGGGGACCGTAAGGGTATCGACAAGAGGGTCATGATGGCCCTGTATCGCCCCACTACCTTTTAGACTCTAAACGTGTAAACTACGAAATTCTTCAAGGAATCTATTAGAGTTCTATCCTAAGAAGAATCATGTTCACCACAATGAAATCCAATAAGTGGTTATGTTTTTTCCCTTAAAATTACACTATGTTTCATATAGCAAAACAATAAGCACATTTGTTTAACCCGATCATTTTCCTAATGAATTTTATGGAGAACTGTACATTTGGAAGGAATTTGAAATAGATTAATGCAAGGAAGATTCATGTGAAATTTGGTTGAAATTGGTCCAGCAGTTTCGGAGAAAAAGATTTTCAAAGATTTTTCAAAAAAATGAATTAATTAATTCCACTAAAATTTAAGTTCTAAACGTAATTTACTTTTTGAAAAGATTTGGAAGAGATGCGTGCAAGGAAGATTCCTGCGAAGTTTGGTTGAAATTGATCCAGTAGTTTGGGAGAAGAAGATTATCAAAGATTTTCGAAAATTTGAATTAATTCATTTGATTGAAATTTAAGTTCTACACGGAAGGAATCTGGAATAGGTGTTTGCAAGGAAGATTCCTGTGAAAGTTGGTTGAAATTGGTCCAGTAGATTTGGAGAAGAAGATGTTTAAAGAAAAAATTGTACGGACGGACGCACGCACGACGGACACAGGGCCATGACATAAGCCCCGCAGGTGTTCGGCCAGTGGAGCTAAAAGCCAGTCAATCCGCGATACATTTTCATTTCGTTTATAATATTCAGCATGCGTTTCATTTAATCAACGAGAAATGGTATAATTATCTCACTAAAACAAATATTTGACGCTTGGTTTGTTTTTTTGTTTGTTTGTTGTTGTTTGTTCGTTTGTTTGTTGTTTTTATAGGGTGTGTGTATTGGGGTTTTACGCCGTTTTCAACTACCAGGGTCATATCGCGGCGGCTGAAGCACCTAACCGTGGGTTCCTGGTATTTCTCGCACCAGTACAACCACAATATCCAAACCGAGCCTCCAGCTGCTCTCTCACATAGATGATTCACACCCATTGGTGAGAGACAAATGACTTTTGTCAAATGTCAGAATGGATACTGGCCGAGCCGGGGTTCGAACTCGAGACCCCTGGATTGACAGACTCCGACGCATCTTTTCTCTGTAGCGGCGAATCATCAAATCCATTTTATACACCTATAACTAATTAGCAACGATTACATAAGTCAATGAAACATTTATAAACGATGGGGAACATAAGGAATAACCCTGCAAATTTAGGCCGAATCACCCAAATCTTACTTATTTAGTGTACAGAAATCTTATTTTCGTAGATACCCGGTATTTATTGAACAAAAGTTGAAAATACAATGACTGTAAAACGCACAGTAAATAGGCAATTTTTTGTAAAGTTGACCGGTTTTCGTGACCTTTCATATCTCTAGTGTTGAAGAGTATTTTTGTCCAGCATGGCCTAAAAGGTATGCGACATGCAAAATGGAGGACACCTTGGTTTATACAAATGGAATTAGTTTATAAATGCCTCTGGGCACTTGCGATTTCTAACTCATTACCGTTGTCAATAACTTTTTTATAGCTACTTTTTTTAAAATCTACTTTCAGCTAACCTCTTGACGTATTTCCGTCGTCCCAGCTTCAAACTATTTCTAATCGGTCAAGTATTACCATAATTATTGAACGATTAAAAATCTCGACACAAACGCGATTATTCACTGTTTTTACTTTAATTTCTATCCAACGTTTCGTCCTTATGGGCTTCTTCAGTGATCATAATTAATGAAGAAATTCTTGAATTTTTGTATCACTTGATACCATACATTGTTTCCTCTCAATAAATGATCAATTCCATTGTCAAAACGATGAAACAAAATACAAATACAATGTATACACTTGGGTCCGATTGTAAAAAAACTTGTGTTAGCACTGACACTGAAGAGATAAAACACATGTTTTGGTTAGATATCCCTATAACAACAAAGTAAATTAACCAAAACAGGTATATAATCATTCGCTTAGCGCTAACCAATGTTTATAAACCAATGTTGTGTAAATACAACCGGAATATTGAGTTGGAGGTTGAGGATTTAGTCTCAAAAAAGTACCACAAATCCCAGAAAAGTTTCATCCATTGTCCCGGATTCCAATGAAAAAATATGGTATGTACATGAATATATGTCAATCTACATTGTTTCCATATGTTATTTGGAATCCGACATTAGAAATAACCACTTTTTTTCTGTGTATAAGTCAATGCAGATCTGTCGACGTCGACAATCAAATATTTCCCTATCTGTCTTCTCCAGCAACTCCGTAAACTCGAATCTGTCCTCAGAGGCAACATTTTTTGGAATACATGTCGTCTTTCAGGACACACAGTTCGTTTATTGTTTGGAATTACGGCTTCGAATTTGGAAGAAATATCGTTGGATGGTTAAACTTTGATCGTGTACAAGTTAAACTGGTACAGATTGAGAGATATGCGAAATATTCGAGCACGAAGTCAAATTTCGTAACTTTTTGTGGGAAACCTCCAAAACAATCAATGACTGTGGCCTTATTTGGAAGGGGTAAGTGGAAATGTTTATTTTGTAGAAGAACTGGACATTTGCACGTGTATTTATCAACTATACAATACCATAGATCCTTTCGTTGATTTGTAAGAATTAATTAATTTGACCTACCGTGCACCTGACATCAGTTGCCGAATCTGTCTTCGACGACTCTCATCTGTCTTCGACGCAGCCGGTTGTACGGTGTGATTTTATTATTTCTGAAATACATCAGATTGTTATTGAGAACATTTCTGTGGAATGTAGCAAACTTTCTTCCCCTAAATCATGCCGATCTTTGAATGTGTGAATATTCCATGAAATGCCTTCTTAATTAATGGTAATCATCCGAGACAGAATAAAAAATATGAGTAAACAACTTGATAAGATCTGTTCGACCCAAATGGCGCGTTGCAAAGTCTAAGAATTTAGCCTTGTTTACTGTTGCATGCCCAAAGCATTTTCTTCAAACTATGTCGGCGCCGTATTGGTGAAATCTCCTTTTGTCGATCTCTAAAATTAATCTCCAGTTTAAAAATAGTAGATATATTAAGATTGCAACTCGTATTTGGCTTATATTGAATGAGTAATGATGTTATAACAAAATTCCAACCATTCTTCGTATTTATCTAATTATATTCTATCTAAATAACGAATTAGATCTATATCTATATAGATGAAAAATAGAAATCGTCACAATTCTTTGATATCATTATACTTTGAAGCTGCATGAATCCAGTCAGAACTTGTCATTGCTTACATGGGTTGGTGTTTGGTCAACATATCGTTTGTTGTATGTTAAAATGCCATAAATATAGGTTGAATACGGTTTTTAACATTACAGACGATGTAAAAGTGGTATTCCTTAATCACTATGTTAAAACCCCACAAGTTGAGAAACGACATCGTGGTGTGAATGATTTGATTCGGGATCTGGACAAAAGTCTTTATATTTGAGACTACCATGTGTCTAGATCAGCCGAAATAAAGTCAGATCAGGGTCAAATGTGTTATCATACAATTTCTACATGTGTGGCAAAGCTATCAGAGATCAACACGAATGTTTATCATACTTATCTGAATCCATAATGTTCTCACAAGCCACAAAGGCCCATTTTTCAGATCCCGGAACATTTGTTTTAACAAGGTGTAATTGCCTATATAACCGGATAATGTTAAAAAAGAATACATTTGCAATTTTAAAATTACAACCTCAATATCATTGTTAAATTATTTTGTAAAGTAAAGAGCACCAATCATCCCAACAAATAAAATAATTCCACGCAAGGCCTGATCAGGAGATTGGCATAAAAGCCTGAGAGATAAAGAACTGGGGATCAATAGAGAGCTACCTCAAAAACGAGTCTCTATCACAATCAAAATGCTTGATTAGATGAAAATTGACGTCCCTTGTCGATACTGGATTAAAAAGAGCGCAATTGTGTTAAAAATGACAGTCGAGAAGAATGAAGCCATGATCTAGAAAGAATCGGCTCTCTAAAGTGGAGATGATGAAAATTTGTTTACGGCTCTCAACTAATATTAAAAAATTACAAAAACACGAAAACATGGCGTAGTTTCAGCCTAAATGCCGCTATTCACACTCTGTAGGAACTTGTCACATCTCGGTCCCTATCCAACAGCTCTAAGATGAGGGTTGGTTCCTTTTCACAGAGATCTGAAATATTGTAAGGTCATTTTATACTAGTATTACGGATTTCATTTGACCTGACACTGACCTTTATTCAAAATGTGTTCATATTTCGCATGTGTAGGCCTATACAGCGAAACATTCTTCAAAATTAATTGTGTGATATAACAGGTATACAAGAAAATATTATTGAATTGTTTTTATAAAAAAGCCCAGGCGTGTAATTTCTGATAATAAAAGCTAAAGCTATGCCATGTGAAATGAAATTTGTAATAGTCCTTATTGAAATATTTCAAAATCTATCAACTAATGGCAATTATTAACCAGTTCTGAAACAGCAGTTAAATAGACCGTCCCAATTGGAAAACTGCTTCACAAAACAAAAATAAAAAGATGCTGATAATTATGATTTGTGCACTTGTATGATACAGCACAGAAATTATTGAACAAAATGAGAACATGTCTGTTATAAGCATCTTCTCCTTTTTGGCTCAACGTTTTAGTAGCTTGTTTTATTAAAGGTGGGGGGGGGGTAAAATCATATATTGTTTGGGAAAAGATTGGATATTTGACCTACTTTATGTACCTTACTTTGACGAAACCAAGACCCCTGCTAGTTGATTGGACCGTATAGGATTCTGACCGTTTGATTGGACAAAACGTACGGGGCATTTTTCATTATTGAAATTAAACCTCACTTTGTCGATATTTGTAATCACGCCGCGGCGTCCATGGCCAATTATCAGATGATGGCGCTGAAATAATGGTCAACAAACATATATATCACTCCGTACACTGACAACCTGATCATCGTGAATATGGTTGGACAATCAGAAAGACACATTTTGTCCATACTAATCTGTTGATGATTTTTAATCTGTGAAGTCCTATAAAGGCTAACCATTACCATTAAAGTGAATGGCCTTTGGAAAAGGCCAAATGAAACTTTCATGAATCGAGATTTGTGTGCGGTTATGGGACAGGGTCCCTTTGGCCTTTGACTGAAACAGATTGTGCAATCTCATGGATTACCCATTCCCAAACAAATTAAAGTTCCCAATTTGGCAAAAAGTTTGAAAAACATGGAGAAAGAATAGGGGAAATTGGCGAAACATAGTATTTAATGATAAATATTGTAGTTATATACCTAATACACACACATTCGTAATAATATATAATTTGTCGTTTGCTAACCACTTAATTTAGACTAGTTTAAGATTCTATCGTTTGGAAAGAAACCGTTTTTAAAAGACACCAGATTAAACCTTGAACATTAGAAATGTTACTTATCATTCTTGTGCTGCCAATTTGCAGGAATTGTCATACTTTCACAAGTAAACAAAGTGAAACAGTAAGAACAAAAACCTTGACAGGTGATAAATTCATTATAAAACAGTGTTGTCTTTACGCTTTGGAATATGAAATGCACCTGTAGCTGACGCCATGCAAACGTGTCATGCAGCAGTCGATACATAAGAAAGGATAAATGTGCAGGTGTAATCCTAGCAAAGTACGTTGCTCTATATCTGAGGCAGCAGGTTAAAGCTTAACTTAAATGCTCAAATCAAAATTGCGCAACGAAAATGCACAAAGTGCCTAGTATCTAATGACCGATGGAATATGTTAAAGATCCTACGTTATTCCCCTGCCTAAATTCATGTTGACAGTTAAAACGCAGAAGATGGCTGTAAACATTTTGTCGGACCGTTTATAGACTATAATTATATTGGATAAGATTCAAACTGAAATTGACACAAATCGATTAATCGTGTAACGATCTAAATAAACAGCCTCCAAACAAGGGAACAATTGGGTTCGCAAATGTTGTCAAACCAATTTGATATTTGTTTCATATCCGTCTTAATCTAAACCGTAACAGATCAGTCGAAGACGACACACATTGAAATAAAAGGCCATATTTTAATTAGAGAGAATGTATCTGTAAGTGACTAGACAAGACTTGTGTGGCGAGTCAAAGATGCTCAACATAATAGTTTGTATTGGAAACGGATGAACCTGATCAAAATGCATGTCACCGACCTCTTCAAACCCATTGATCAGTGGCGTCTGACAAGGCTGCTTTCGTATTTCAATTCAATAAAGCCATATTATGCAAAAAGATGGCATATTTTATAGTGGTGTATATTTTATTTTTGGGAGCATAAGCTGTCTCTGATGGCTCTTGTTTATCGATTTGTCAAACTGGAATCATGATGTACATAATTGATTGGGTGTCCTATATATAGAGTAAGATAATCTTGAAATTGAAATATCATTTCCTTAATGGTATAACGTTCACTCTAGTGACAGCCTTTTCAAAATAGACAATGAGGTGTACCATTTTCACACAGAAGATAGAGAGAATTTGGAATCGGCAATAGACGTAGATAGTTAAAAACTTCACAGGGATTTCGGGTCGGTGTTCTTAAAGTGAATATTGAGTTGTCATACTTTTTAGCGAGCCGCGACTTTATGTCCGGGGAGCTAATGTCACAGCCCTAGTCACTGTATGGAAACTACTGTATGTATAGTTAGCTGGGTTTTCCGAAGTCAAAATAAAAATGGCGGACGGCATTTCTGTACAAGGTAGGTGTCATGTATTTTTGGTCACATACTATTGAATATGTTCTTTCATGCAACTTGACGGATATCAGCGTGAAGGCAATTGGTTGGAGAACCAATAAATATAGCCCCCTTTTTACGAATTTGCCTCGTTTGACTGTAATGTTGGAATGAACACAGTGTCGTGTTGACCTTGAAATCCGAAGCGATATATTTTGAAAAATCGGTCTGTATTTCCGAATTCCTAATGTTCCTGTCAACAACACAGGGCTAGATGGGTGGAGAAATTGATATTCTTACCTGAAATGTTTCGACAGATCGTCTGTGTAGTCTACAATTGTTATAATTACACTTTGAAAATTCGCATGCTGTACAGCTGTGTACAAACCGAAACTAACCCGGTGTACAGCTGGGTGAAACTATTTTTCTGTATGTGTGGGTGCAATATCTAACCCGAAAACACTGTATGTTTGGGTTTTTCTGGATAAAATCAGATACATGATTCCGAAATTCTTTTGTGTTGAACTATCGAAATATATATTCCAAACTATCCAAACGATTTTCATTAAAGAGACATTTCACATATAATTTCTCATAAATTTCACATTTTCTTTTATCTGAATGAACTGAATTTCTTATGAAAATTCTGAAAAGTTCAAACCAAAGTTTTGCGCCGTTTAAGAGACATATATTTAATCTTGAAATTAAACTCATTGATGGATGTCGCAGTTAAAATGTAAATGAAATTTGTCCTTTTCGTCTCAACTTTAAAGGCGTTTCCTTTACTTATCAGCAACATTTTCAAACAATTGATAGCATTTTTTTAAAAACGCCTTAGAATGATCGACCTTGGCATCAAGACATACCTTTCTAAATGAACTAGCAATGTTATGTCTTTTTAGTGTGCTTCAGAAAACGTATGAAATCGATAATCTTACTTCAGTCTGTCTGTATATTTTTTTCCATTATCGTTTTCGTTCTATGGCACAACCAAAGTGAATATTCACACCATCTTTTTATAACTGGTATCGGACTATCCCACAAATGAAAATATACACATAATTATATAATAAATAAATCAAGTATATCATGCTTTTTTCAAAGGGTCCGACTTGACCATTTTAGTCAGAGACTTTTACATAACATTTACTAGAAATTTTAAAAGGGGTGATATTGGCTTGATTCATAAGACACAATTAACTATGTCATTGTCCGAAGGCAGAAATTATGTAGGCCTATATTTTCCGACTGACATACGCAGTAACTACTACTCCATTGTATCGGTCTATCCACTGTATCGGTCTATTTGCAAATTTCGTGATACAAAGATCGTAGTGCCACCTTCAGACTATTTACATTAACAACTAGGTCAATGCATCTTTCCAGTACCGATTTAATTATATATCTGTTTATCATGTAATAATCATTCAAACATTTTAAAACTTGGTTAAATTGAACAGGTAGCCATTGTTAAAAGTGATAGAAAATATTGAAACTTTGTTATTTTCCAAAAATGTGTACACCTATTTGTCAAAAGGAAACTGCGGATTCAATTAAAATACTTTTTGATGCTGTTTGTCAGTCATTATTTTAACTTTTTCAACATTCAATCACAATGCACTGATATAATGGGGTGACGCCATTATTCACCAAATTTGATATGACTGTCGATTGTTGACATATTTGTACTATAGAACTGGGATTTTGACAATGATTTTTGATATAACAGAAGTAAAAATGTTATTTTACAAGAAGAACTGATATGAATAAGGAAAATTATTTATTTTCATGGCTGTCATTTGTTAAATATAAGTAGACCGATACAAAGGGGTTCAAGGCTACTACGACCTTTCGATGTGTGGCCATAAAACGGTATATATTTTTTATACAAAGTTGAAATATAGAATTAATGCTGTTGAACATAATATGCCAGTGGCGGATCCAGGATTTCGATGATGGGGGTTCAAATATATACGAATAAGGGCGTGGGGAAGTTACTGGTACACACATACACTTACTTTGTATATGATCAGTCAATGCATATATTTGTGGTCAAACTATGTTCGACCTTATCATCCTTTACAATTTGAAGTATATTACGGATGCAACAAATACTCATTCACTACCAATTTGGCACACTCGTTGCATCAAAACTGTTGTTTAATGGTAGCTCGAGTAAAA
This sequence comes from Fragum sueziense, assembly GCA_963680895.1. Lineage (NCBI taxonomy): Eukaryota > Metazoa > Mollusca > Bivalvia > Cardiida > Cardiidae > Fragum > Fragum sueziense. Next base: position 4,367,464 of record OY804599.1, on the reverse strand, counting down.
AATATATATTCATAATGTTGACAAAAAAAGGAAACTATCTCATGGAAGTAAACTTGACATAGATACATTCAAAACCTATTGTGAACAAAAACAAAACAAGAAAAAAGATAGCACTTTACATTAATCTATTCATTAAATGATATCTATTTTAGAAGGTTGGTTCGCAAATTAAATCTCGCTGTGGAAGGGGCAGTTACGCCGGATGTAACGAAATATGACTCAACTACATAATATTAAAAGTTGTATGACCTTGAACAACGTTAGCTTCCCCCTAATTACGTGGGGAATATGATAAAAAATAACAATAGTATTACACGTACCACATATCATTTCAATAATTTTATGATTTTGAAAGATTAAAAAAAAAAAAATGTTAGGCTAAAAAACGGAATGTATTTCTGAATGCCTAATATTCCTGAAAGCAGCACACGACTAGATGGGTGCAGAAATTGAAACCGTAGTTAAGCTTAAGGGATATGTTTCAATATTTCGTCTGTGTAATTTTACTTTGGTTGTAATTACCCTTTGAAAGAAAGCATGATATACTTGATTTAGTTATTATATAATTATGTGTATATTTTCATTTGTGGGATAGTCCGATACCGGTTATAAAAAGATGGTGTGAATATTCACTTTGGGTGTGCCACAGAACGAAAACGATAATGGAAAAAAATATACAGAAAGACTGAAGTAAGATTATCGATTTCATACGTTTTCTGAAGCACACTAAAAAGACATAACATTGCTAGTTCATTTAGAAAGGTATGTCTTGATACCAAGGTCGATTTTTCTAATGCGTTTTTAAAAAAAATGCTATCAGTTGTTTGAAAATGCTGCTGATAAGTAAAAAGAAACGACTTTAAAGTTGAGACGAAAAGGACAAATTTCATTTACATTTTAACTGCGGCATCAATCAATTAGTTTAATTTCAAGATTAAATATATGTCTCTTAAACGGAGCAAAACTTTGGTTTGAACTTTTCAGAATTTTCATAAGAAATTCAGTTCATTCAGATAAAAGAAAAGGTGAAATTTATGAGAAATTTTATATAAAATGTCTCTTTAATGAAAATCGTTTGGATAGTTTGGAATATATATTTCGATAGTTCAACACAAAAGAGTTTCGGAATCATGTATCTGATTTTATCCAGAAAAACCCAAATATACAGTGTTTTCGGGTTAGATATTGCACCCACACATACAGAAAAACAGTTTCACCCAGCTGTACACCGGGTTAGTTTCGGTTTGCACACAGCTGTACAGCATGCGAATTTTCAAAGTGTAATTACAACAAATGTAGACTACACAGACGATCTGTCGAAACATTTCAGGTAAGAATATCAATTTCTCCACCCATCTAGCCCTGTGTTGTTGACAGGAACATTAGGAATTCGGAAATACAGACCGATTTTTCAAAATATATCGCTTCGGATTTCAAGGTCAACACGACACTGTGTTCATTCAAACATTACAGTCAAACGAGGCAAATTTGTAAAAAGGGGGCTATATTTATTGGTTCTCCAACCAATTGCCTTCACGCTGATATCCGTCAAGTTGCATGAAAGAACATATTCAATAGTATGTGACCAAAAATACATGACACCTACCTTGTACAGAAATGCCGTCCGCCATTTTTATTTTGACTTCGGAAAACCCAGCTAACTATACATACAGTAGTTTCCATACAGTGCTAGTGTCGGCGTCGCGTCCCGTCCCGTCCCGTCGCGTCTTCACTTGAAAAACTTTAACCTGGTCTATATCTCAGGCACTATTAGAGATTCAGCCTTGACATTTCATACATAGATACATCTCAACAAGACCTTTCATTTGGGACCATTACCATTGACCTTGTGACCTTGACCTTGTAACCTTCACTTTGGAGTTTGACCTACTTTTTAAAAAAATGCTGTTTTTGTGACAAGCTCCTATATAGGCGAGCTACGTTGTCCGCGGACAACTCTTGTTAAGGGAAATGATCTTCAACAGACACTGTAAAACATATCTTTTGTTATCAAACATCTTTGTATCACTTTTAAAATCAACACAATGGTTCAAGCTATTGCTGAATGCTTTGTTACACGTGTGATTGTAAGACCACAGAATCATGATTGTAGAACCCACCCTGCACATGGCTGTGGTACTGAATTTCAACTTGGCAGTGCTTACAAAGAAGAGAAAATTAATTACCCAGGAAAACACAATGCGGAAATTGATAGAGACATAGCGCGCGGTAAAAACCCAACTCCTATTACTAATTACCGCAATTAACCCTTTCCCGAACAATAACATATTTTGACGCACCCAATAGAAAAGACTTGGATAACATTGTGACAAAAGGAGAAAATGCTAGGTACCAGTAATTTCTCATTTTGTCTCAATGTTTTTGCACACGATTACCACGTATATTTCGATTTCAATTTTGTTATCCGCAACGGCATTCAAATTAAATAAACCAAATTCTGCCGAATGGGAAAGGGTTAAGCTGCATTTTCGTGTAACGTTCACATACCTGTTGTGCAATTAAAACTAGAAAATATGGCTGCTGTATCAGAAACGTATTGTGGACAGGATGATAGGCACGACATTGAACAGATGAAATGATATTCAAACATAAAGCTGAATGACCTAATCACGATTATGATTCAAGAAGAAAATAATTAATAAATATTTTTACACTTTATCCATATACAAGGGATGTACCTTTGAACATGTTTGTCAAATATTTCCAGTATGTTTGTGTTTGGATTGGATATGTTACACAATTTAGGAATTACTGGCACTTTTCAAATTTCGTATATGGCTCTTTGGTGCTAACGATGGGTTACATAGCTTAATTAGACCAACAAATGAGAAAAGGACCTGACTCAGCAGAAGTCAACCAGTGTCGCATTTGAAAAATGAATATTTTGAATCATAGGAAGCTTTTATTTAGATTTAGAAAATAGTGTTAGAGTAAATACTCTCGATATTTTCTCATGCATTCATAAAATGAAATTCCATTTACATTTTAAAAGTAGAACAGGAACTTTCTAATGCTCTACAAAAAGATAACGATAAATGAGGCGTGTCGAGCACCTATTTTATACCACTTGATTCTAGAGTACAATCTCATCAATAGTTCATCCCAGCGTTATCAACGTATCACGTCATTTAAAAATGAGCCGGGATCTGGAAAAACGCCTATTGTGGCATTTTGAGTAGCCATATTCTAAGACCAGACTGTGTCTAGGTGCAGTCTGACCAGGACCCATTTTACTCTCATATGGTTGCTACAGACCATGACAAAGCTATTGGAGAACAACGTGGTTCCTGATCAGACTGCGTGTATACGCAGGCTGATCTGGAACCAGGTTGGGCTCAAAAGCCTTAAAGGACGTTTTTCCAGATCCTGGCCCAAATGCATTTGAAAACGCAAAGAACCGAACCCGTCTAACAGGCATGGACTGACGGACACAAGATCATAATAATAATTCACTTGTATTTTTTATGAAAATACGAGTGAGGTATGATTATGGTCCTTGAAAGTCGAACAACAGTCCCGCTTTGTTTATTTCGCAAAAATGAATATAATTATGCAAAAAAGCCAACTTGGATAATTTGTGTTAAAAAAAATAAAAGTCAGTGTTTTGAAGCTATTGCATGACACTACACCAAATTTCAGTTTCATTCTGAGAGTCTCGCATATAAATCTTAATGTCAGTCAATAACGCCTGCTGTTTCGCGCGTATCTCTGAAATTGTGCTACTCGATAGGTAGTCTATATTTCCAAGCTGAAGTTGACTCAGGATATCACTGGCGTAGAAAGAGAGGGGCAGGGGCAGCTCCCCAATAATTTAGAAGGGGGCAGCATATCCTATATCCCCAATAATACACCCATATTTTCCTTCGTTAAAGGTCCAGGTATGAAATGCTGTCTGAAAGTGCACAGATTGCAGGAAATGGCTTCTTAGAATTCAAAATTTTCTGGGGGGGGGGGCATGTCCCCAGAGCCTCTAGCAACGCTGCGCTCAGTCTGATTCCATTCAATTAAACATTTGCCCCCCATATTATAAACCTTCCTACGGCTATTGATATTGAATACTCTCGGATGTAAGCCCAAAAGTATCACATTGCAAGATCACGCGGTATTTCTTGTTGTTTTGAAACAAGTATACACGAACTTTTGCAATGCAGTCTCTGGCTGTTAAGGTGGTCCACCCCTAATGAGATTTGCTCGACGTCGGTATTATTCGAGCGACGTCGAAAACATTTACGACCGTGCCCGAATAGGTTCGGATACGTAGCGACGCCGCTCGAAAAAAATCCGATGTTTTATTGATATCAAAATGGCCACATTACGGATATTCTACCCTAAGTGTACGTGCCTTGGTTTCTCTAACTGGATGACAGTGAAGCTGCAGCAGCTCATATACACATGGACAGAGATCTTGAAAACAAACCATCATAAAAGTTGAGATTTCTAGGGATTCAGTTCAGTTGCTCTCTAACATTTGATACAGCAACTAATAAGTTATTTGATAAAACAAAGTATGGATCTCACCCATGCTGTGCCGATACACTTGCTGATGCGGGTCCAAATTAGTCTTTAACTTAAAATCATGGCTCAAAACATGATATTTTTGAGTACGAAGTAATTTACCCATTAAATCAGACTTCTCCTGATCATGAATTTCTATACATCTATCAACTAATTGTGTTCACAAACTGATGCAGTATCACAAAAAATCAAGAGTTTGTGTTAAAAATATATTATTACTTAAAAATTGTAAGATTGTCTCGATCTACCGTAACATTGTTGTATACACCTGCTTCTTCATTTTCAACCCTTTTCCAAACGATTAAATATCACACTCTGCCAATTCGAAAGCTGCTACAGGTGATGAAATTTGTGTTGGTAAAGATATGATGTATATATTTATATAACACTAAATATTGAGACAAAACGACGAAGTGCTGATTGTCAGTATTTCTTCTTTTATCTCAATGTTTTCCCAAGTATTTTCTAATAGTGACATCAATACCAGGTCCTGTTTGGGAAAGGGTTAATGCTTAATAAATGTCTGATAATTGACAGTTTTATAGTAATTACACTGTAATGCTGTATCCATTATTATATGCTCGTCTAGGAATGACTTAAGGTAGTCTACCCCACCGCCGAATGTTTACGACCGCGCCCGAATAAGTAAGGATACGTAACGACGACGCTAGAAAAAAATGATGTTTTATGAATCTCAAAATGGCTAATTTACGGGTATTCTACCTTTAGTTTATCAGGGTAACACAATTCTCATGACTTCCAAGAGCAAGCATTAACAACGATGTTTACTAAAAGAAATATTTTCATGTTTAAATAAAGTGTCTTTTATCTTGGTTCCTAACCAACTGCAAAGGCAGTTTTATCAACGGATATCTTTGTTCATTTCACAAAATCGTTTTGTTATGCAAAACTGAGCAATCCAATTTCAAAATAATCCAATTTTATGCTTTTTCTAGTAGCGACAACAAATGTGTCAAACCACGTAATTGGGTTTCCAGTTAAAAATCGTGGTTTCATTGTAAAGTGTATTCAAACATCTGATTTGCATTGCCTAATTGAAGGATCTAAGAGTGGAATTGGACTTTTAATAACAAATCACTAGCGAAAAATGGCAGCCATTTGATTTATAATCTAGAGAAATTACATTATGACATTTTAGAACAATATGGATACCGATCAGACGTCGTATATAGTCAGTCTGATCCGGATACAAGTCATACTATTCTCTAAAATTTCTTTTATGACTCTTTCCAACTTTTAAATATAATCTTGTGTCTTGGTCAGACAGCTCTTAGACACAAGCTAATCTTGAAACTTGGTGCTGTAAAGGACATTATTCCAGGTCTCTCATCATTTGAAGAATAACGTAGTTATTCAGGTAGCCCGAACTTCGGCGTCGGCCGCCGGCGTTGTTGTAAGAGGATAAATGTGATGTTTTACGCACATTTTTTTCACCTCAGCACCTACAGATACTATTACTTCAAAACTTTGAGTTTTGGGTATTGATACTTAATGGGAACTAAGGCCGTATCCAAGATTCTATATCGTGTGTGTGTGTGTGTGTTGGGGGGGGGGGGGTCCATACCCAAATGATGACTTTGAACGTTCGGGACACCCCCCACGACACCCGATATATCCGCCCTTGGGAATTATGCATGATACTGTGGATTAATTGAAATATGCGTATATTTTTTCGAAACGTTCGCTACAAAAGCATCATGCAGCTCCGACTTTATCATTCGGCATAATGGATATCTCGAGACAGTGTTTTTCTAACCCTTTCCAAACACAAATCTTGTTTTTACGACCATATTAAATCAATTTGAGAAAACATTGAGACAGAAGAATAAAATGCTGATAATGAGCATTTTCTCCTTTGGCTTCAATATTTTTTCTGCTTAAAAAGACACAAAATTATTATATCCTTTTTGTTGTCTTAAACTACTGTAAAGCTTGAACAGTCTACAGATTTTGGTGTTTGGGAAAAATAACAAAGAAAGCCCTTTCTCAATGTCTTTAGAAATACAATAATACATAATACGGTATGAGAGAAGTGCAGAAATAATTACACGAGAGATTTAATTAGATAACCACTAAACCAACAGCGGGATATAGAAACAATATAATTACGATAATTTGTAACCCCATCTTCCAATTATTAACATAACTTCACGTACTTGTCATTTCAAGCATTTATAGTTATTGTAATGAAGTTCATTGGTTGTTCAAAGATAACTTGCCAAGTATTGCATATTAACCCTTTCCAAAGCAACGAAAGCATGTTCTGGTCCAAATTGAAATTGTATGATGTGAATTCACGAAATTGTACATTAGCTAGACAAAAAATATTACGGGAAAGGAGTGAATGCTGATAACCAACATTTTTCTTCTCTCTGAATGATTTTCTAAATGAGTCAGAATCTGGAAAATGGGCCCTTATAGCATCTTGGAAAACTGAGATTCTAGACCAGCCTGTGTTCAAGGGATCAATAATGCTATCAGGCTAATCAGGCAAAGAAGAAGCTATTAGAGAACAATATGCATCTGGGTCAGACTGTGCGTTTACACAGGCTGATCTGGATCCATGTTGTTTTCAAATGCCTTAAGGACCCTTTTCCAGATCCCTGCTCAAATATATTTTCTCAACACAGCGGATATTTAAGTTTGCGAATGGGTTAAAAAAACACTTTTAGATCACCCAAAGTGCTTTGATCAAAGTATTGATGTAGGTAGATTGGAATTATTTTTTCAAGAGTCACTTGCGCGGCGTTCTTTCCTTTAACTGATTCATTTTATGTAAAATAAGTACATTGTATCGCAGATGAGGAAGAAAATCCCTGGCTCAACGAATTGCTCGGCATACCCGTATGAAAAACATTGATGGAACAGAAGAAAATGAAATCCTCGGTATTTCATTTTCTTCTATTCCATCAATTTTTATGCCCCACCGCATCGAAAGATTGGGGTATTTTGTTTTACTTATGTCCGCATGTCTGTCTGAAAACTTTACATTGTCCATTTCGGGGACATTCGTGTTTCACAAACACATTTTTTCAAAGATTTCACCAATTACTATAATGAACGAAGAAACCATGAATTGGTTTCTAAACTGTTTAGTTACACCAGTGTTTATTCGAACTAGATATTCTGCTCCGCTGTCTTTCAACAGGATGTATCAGAAAAAATATCATTACCATTAATTTTCTGCAGTTGCACGAGTAAGCAGCAATAACCCTTTCCCACGTGAAAATAGTTCATAGAGCTACACTATTGCATATACACTATAAGCTATTGCATAGATCAAAATGAATCTTATGAAAAATAGAAAATATTTTTGCAATAGCATGGAAAATATTGGAAGAAAAGGAGAAATTGATGGTCATCAATCATTTCTTCTTTTCATTCAATGATTTCCCAAATTATATCTACTGTGGACATTAATTCTAGTTCTTGTTTGGGAAAGGGTAACATTGCTGCTTTTCAGCGGAAACCTCGTAACTGCAGCTTAAATCAAGCTGCAGTTACGATGTTTTCGTTGAAAAGCGACGATATAACGAGTTTATCAGAGGTTGATGACTGATATGAGACTACAATGTTGATTCTGGCAAACTTCAAAGACAAATGACGTGATCTGAAAAACAAATACATAACATCAAAACAGTACAAGGTGTCACATTTTTATCCTTTCTTTCAATATTATTGGAGTTAAGTCACTTCGAAGTGAATTAACTAAATGAATGGAGTTTCCGACATGCAGTTAAAATTACAAAATTAACAGTTTGCCTTTATACTAATGTAAAAGACCCGCCACAAAAGAAAAATAAAGATTTTGATCCGACTACGGATGTGAATAGACTGACCAATGTACGATATTTATACCTTAAAAAGTCATTTAGAGAAACAAAGAATTTCCATCTAAATCGAGTGTCAACACATTATTGATGTTTATGGGGATAGAACTCGAAAAACTCGGATCAGAAAATTAGAATAAAGATTGATTTTGTATTTTGTTTCTCGTCAAAGCATTCTTGTCCGTTATTGTCCCTTTATTTTCATTGGTAGCAACGTTTACAATACTCGTATTTGCAAAATCGTTGATAAGAAATACGGCCTACATAAAAAAAATTAAAATAGAAAAAATATGGAAAAGGCTTCGATGAAATACTATTTATTTTCTTTGCGTAAAAAGCTGGTAATGAGCACCGATCTAGTATTTGTCATGTGTTCCTTGGATAACAGTACCGGTATTCACCAGTCGTCACACGATAACTATTATTTCACAATGTTTGTCCCAATAGTTGGTGTCATATAAAACATTGTACACAGCCTATTTCTGACCAATATAAGTTATGTAGTCTGCAACAGTTTTCAAATTGGAATGGTCAACTCTCTTTTGGGAGGTGATTACATGTGTTCTATCCGGAACTGATTGGAGTTTATTGTATCCTCTACTCTCCATGAGTGGTTATTCTAGGGTCTTTTGGACATCACTGAGCCTGAACGGTTTGGTATAATAAGCTTTCCTTTTTGTGCATATAAAAGTCGGTGCATTGTCAAGGCAATATGTTTGAATGTACGTAGGCCTACTATCCGTTCTCGTAATTCGAAGCTTTTGTAAACCCGATTTGAAACAAGACGCCAAGTGAAAATGAAATTGTCGTAGGTATTCTATAAACTTGTTCTTTCGCCACGTGCACGCACAAAACAAAACAGTTGATAACAATGATTAGTTTGCAATCAGTAAACACGTTCCTAGGCCACTTTGAATTTTGGCTGGCACATGTATAATCCTAGGTTGGTTTCAGGCTCTGTGTTTATTTTATTTCTCGAAAAAATAAGGGCACACAACCATGGCAGACATTAAAAGTTATGATCATGATTTTCTTTGCAGTGAATACAGAATGTTAAACCAGGCATTCATTGCCACTTAATGATTTCGTATGTAATACTGAAGTGACGGGCAGATAATACAGAAAAAGATCATACTATGGAACAGCCTAAATTTGGAAAATGATTACAAGCGAACTTTATGAGACACAAACTTAATTGACATCATGTCGACACTAAATTTTGTGGGATTCTGTCTGCGGTGCCAATTACAGTATTGGAACTCTGAATATAGTTGGAGAGAATTGGTGTAGTATATCCTTTTAATAAACAGCAAATTTTAGACTGTACACATTTGAAAGCTAATGTACAAGTCAAAAACAGAAATTGTTACAGATGGGATTAATTGAATAGAACATAGCACAGAAAATATTGAGGCAAAAGAAGAAATGCTGATTATCAGCATTTTCTTCTTTTGCCTCAATGATTTCTAGGGTCGATTTTATTAGGAACGTCAAAACCACTTCGTGTTTGGAAAAATGCTATTCCATGTAACGCGAGAAGTATTATAAACCATTGAATGATAAAGGCTTGTTTATGAGAATAGATGCGGTGCATTGTTACTGATGTCTGTGTGCACAATACACCCAAATACACTTCCAATTTGTTACTAAAAATAGTAACACTTTTTGATGCCAGATCGAGGCTCTGACCCAAATGTGAGTAAAGCATCCAACGTGCAATGGAAATGAACGGAGGAAAGAAGAAGTTTAAGAGGCTTCACACTCCGTTTAGTGATGATTCCTCTGTGAATCTCGACGGGATATCATTGACTGACTTCCATTTATGGCTTTTATCGGCTTTTAAGTCATTTTTGACCCTCCAAAAAAGTAGTATCCTCGGATCTTTTGAGGACCTAGCCGCAAGGTTAAACTGTCATATTCACGTAAACCCCCCTTCCCCAACAAAAAAATAGTACGAAACATGCCATTTTCAGTGTGAAGATGATTATGTCAGTACCGAAAGGTTTATGAAGAAAGATAATTCATTATGGTAGATCAATTTGATAATAAAAACATAGCTGTTAAAGCCCATTTCCCAAACGACAAATTATTTAGACTTTTCAAGTTTGACAGCGACTTAACCCTTTCCTAAACGGCACCTGATTCAATTTGGAAGCTCTTGCAGATAACAGAATGGGTTGCATGAAAGTAGGTTTTTTAGTGCAAGGGCGGATCTAGAGTGGGGGGGGGGGGTTCGGAATATCCGCACCCCCCCCCCCTGGAATCAGCCGAAAATTGAATGTTGACTATATAATTAAAGCGTCAATATAGGCCTAACGTTATATATAATTTAACACATTTAAGTCATCATTTGGGCGTGGACACCCCCCCCCGCCCTGGCAAATGTTTTTGGACCCCCATGAAAAATATAGTAATATAGTAACGAAAACCTTGAGGCAAAAGGAGAAAATGCTGATTAAAAGTATTTCATTATTTTGCCCCTTGAAATGATTTTGAAACAATCTCTGTAAGACAGTCAAAGACGGATCTAAAAGGGGGTCGGGGGTCCGGACCCCGCCTTGAATAGGTCGAGAATCGAATTTTGACTACACAGCGTCAGTATGGTATCTAACATTACAAAATTCACAAATTTAAAGCCATCTGATAGGCTAGACCCCACCCCCCACCCCTTGAAAAAAAATCCTGGATCCGCCCTTGACAGTCAAAACATTAACATTTCTTGTTTGGTAAAAGTTTAAAACATTTTTCTTTTCATTTCTTTTTTTAATTTAACGCCTCTCAACAATATTTCAGCAATAAGTTAATTTATAATTGTCCACGCTCCGCGGCTGGGAATCCATCCTGTGACCTGTCCATTATTGGCTCTAATCTAGAGCACAAACACATGCAAAATATTACCACTCACACTTTGACAGTACTAAGGAGCTCACTTGCTCCTGCAGTATTCTTTTTATATGCTTTTCAAAAGCAGTAGCTCATCCTGAACTTGCATGGTGGTAATGGGCGATGGAGACAGGGTACGAATGATTACAAGCCAAAAAATCTCTTTTTTTCAATCAAAGTTGCAAAAATATTCCTGTAACTGAAAACTCTAATAATTAACGCAAATGACTGTATAAAATATTCTTAATACTTAGGCAAAATAAATGAAAAATGCTCGCGCGAAAATAACGACTCTCACAATGAATTATATAGTAAAAAGACCACGTGACCTTTTGTTTGCTCACATCATGCGCAGGTCACGGTTAAAAATTCGGAACTGTATCAGGGTGTATTTGTAAATATGTATTGTTACATCTGACAATACCCACATTGTTAATTCTGTCAACCTTCACACATAGTCCAATTTATTTACGATCGAGGCGATTCGATTTCTGTTCATCGTGACTGAATGCCCACTTGATGATCTATTCATATATAAGCTCTCAAACTTATCCAGATATAGATTAGTTTTTATAAAGTAAAAGGGTAATGCTAAATTACAAATTACATTCTATAAAATCTACAAATACTGACCAATCAAGACAAAATTTTCACAGAATGATGGTGACTAAAAGATCTTGCCTTGGTATAATTTTCAGCTTGATCCAAATTTTACATCATGAGTTATGTGCCCTTGAAATTGACAAAATTGCCATTTTCGGCTCTATTTTGACTTTGATTTCACTCCAGTAACTACAAATATTGATTAATCAAGACTAAACTAGGACAGAATGTTGATATCTATAAGATCTTGGTATTATTTTCAGCTTGATCTTAACTTTTTATCCTTAGTTATGTGCCCTTGATATTGACAAAATTGCCATTTTTGGCTCTATTTTGACATTGTTTTCACTCTAGCAACTGCACATATTTACCAATCAAGACAAAACCAGGACAGAATGTTGCTGACTATAAGATCTTACCTTGGTATAATTTTCAGCTTCATCTGAATTTTACTGAGTCTGAGTTATGTGCCCTTGAAATTGACAAAATTACCATTTTCGGCTGTATTTTGACTTTGTTTTCACTCTAGCAACTACAAAATTTAATATTGACCAATCAAGACAAAACTTGTACAGAATGTTGGTGTCTATAAGATATTGCCTTGGTGTAATTTTCAGCTTCATCTGAATTCTAAGTCATGAGTTGTGTGCCCTTGAAATTGACAAAATTGCCATATTCGACTTTATTTTCACTTTTACAACCATAAGTATTAATTAATCAATACAGAACGTCCACAGAATCTACTGACCATATGATCTTACTTGCTTGTAATTTTCAGCTTGGTCATTCATTTGCTTGTTTGCGCAGCCTGAACCTTTGAGCCTGAACCTTTGAAATTGCATTCAACAAGACAAACAAAGGCCTGTGGAGCGCTTCCAGACCGCCAGGGCTGTCTAGTTGTTGAAAAGCGACAATTTGCACTTTGTGTCAAGTTATATTTCAAATGTATTGGTTAAACTCAGCGACCTTTAAGATTCTATATTATAATTACCTGGCATTTCCCTGTAATGTTGAGTGAAAATTGTGAGAGCACTTCTAGATGCTGAGAGAGATTTCATAACATTCAACAAGTGTTAACAGATCCTAGATAAATGAGCATCTCTGTTGAAGAAACCCAGAATTTAGAATCAGTTCAGTTATACGTATTAGATAGAGGCTGTATAGTAGATTCTATGCGATATAAACGTTCAAAAGGCGCAGCTGCGCCTTTGAACGTTCATGTCGCGTATAATCTACTATATACAGACTCTATCTGACTCAGTGTTTGTCAACCAATGAAAACATACGCTTCTACTGTCATTCTTCAAACCACGCCTCCGACGGAGCTACTGTCGAGTGGATCTTACTGGAATTACATCATTTTCACAAAAATTACATCATTTTTCATAACTGCACAGGAAACGGGGGCTTGGCTATGTATATCCGTGACATAAACTGACCGGCAGTGCGTTCATGTGAAATATAGCGCCGAAATTTTCAAATCTACTGCAGTTAAAGTGGCGGATCCAGGGTGGGTTCGGGGGGTTCAAACGAACCCCCCTCTGCATCCCTAATCTTTCATTTTCATGCAGAAATTCAGTCAAAATTGTGTGATACTAGAAAAACGAACCCCCCTTATCTGTATATTCGAACCCCCCTCACGGAAATCCTTGATCCGCGGCAGTCAGACAGTATCATTGGTCCAAAAACGAACACTAAACATAACTTATACTCAAACTTGTAGAATCGTATTATTGCTTAAATTTGTTGCATTTTTATATGACTTTGATATTTTTAAAAATGGTGAAATTGTTTGGTGGTCCAATTGCAGGCAACAAAATAAATGATACGAAAATAAGAAATGCGTCTAAAATGCGTATGTACAGTACAGAAAATATTAAGAAAAAGGATAAAATGCTTTTAGGGCCTTGCCTGGGGAATGGTTACTAAACACTTAGTCAACAAATATGTTTTGGCATGTTTACATGTATGTAATGGAAAGTTCCAAACGACATGTAGACAAAATATTTGTTGGACTGAATCATGTGATCTTGACGTCTGCCAATCATTGCTGCTCGCTTGTCGGACTACACTTCTGACAAAGTCTTTCTATCGCTGTAGGAAAAAAGAGAAATGAACACACTATGTAGTACAATAAGGCTGCTTAATATTCATAAAGCAGGTTTCTGTGGTCTGTATGGAACTAGATCTATTTCTAGATCATGATTGCAGGAATTTATCTTTCCCATGTGGTTTTGTTGTCCTGGATTTGGGAAACATTGAGACAAAAGAAGAAAATGCTGATAACCAGTCATTTCTCCCTTTGCCTAAATATTTGTCGCATTATAACATACACACAATCCATCTCTATCAATACCCGTTACATCGCAGTTCTGATAAGTTGCTGTCATATGCGAACTTTAGGTCGTTTAGGAAAAGGTTGAGTATGGAAAGTGAAGGTCGAATGAACCTTGGTTATTGGGCTAGAATGATTCCTTTATTCCGGCACTCGGCTGGAATGCTTTGTTGTTCAAGGTGCGAACACTATAGCACAGGTTCAAAAGAATTACGCATTATAGTTTTTATAACCTCTTTCATCGTTGTATTGCTATCCCAGATTTCTTACATTGGTTTGTTCTCATGAATATTAAGTCTACATGAGTGCGCAGATTATTGTAGGCTTAAAGATGGCTTATAGATGCCAAGAAACAACCTTCATATAAAACTGCATAATACAACTTGCAAAAAAGCATTTAGAGTCATTCAATAAGGAAACGGTTACACACACAATTAATATATCTTCGCCGAGGTATTGAAAATGGGTATGAACATTATGGCTGAAAGCCCGCGTCCTACCAATACACAAAACTACGAGGGCCCTTCAATAATTTTGAAACTTAAACATAAATACATGTGATGTGACATCGATGCAACTTGGAAGCATTGTTCTTCGTTCTCAACTACATAAGCACTGATCTCTAGATGTGCCAGTAAAATAAGGCATTTCATGATCTCAGACGAATCACACCGAAACACTTTCTCTCTCTAAAAAGGTACAGTTAATGGTAAAAATTTTGGAGCAGTAAACAAATCTGATCTGCCAACGTCTTTCATGAGAAGGTGATCAAATAATAAGAGGTACGGAATTCTGCCGCGCTATGACAGCTCGTCGCGCCATAGCTGACGCGTTAAAAAGAGTGATATTGAGAAATTTATTATAGAAATATTACGAAACTCTTCGTGCAGTCAAGGTTAGGTAAAATGCGATTTCTACATATTTCCAAACCATACAAATATGTAACATGGAGAGAAGTTTGTTTAAAAATAGGGGTTGATCCGTGCCGTCGACTGATACATGTATTTGTGGGATATGACGTACTAAATGGGTCAAAAACCTATATAGAGAATGCACGCATAAAATATACGAGTCGACGCATATATTTTCAACTGCTCACGTAAATTTATGCGTCGACGCGTAAATATGCGCGTCGACGCATAAAATTTTGCGAGCAGTTGAAAAAATATGCATCGACGCGTCAATTTTACGCGAGTAGGAGTAAAAAATGTGAAACCGAGGCTGGCCAATGGGAGAAGCGGTTAGAAACCTTTCCTTTTATACCATAAGATTGATGGATGAAACGAAAGATCTGATTGGTTAATAGATAAAATACGCGTCGACGCGTATATTTACGCGAGCAGTTGAAAATTTACGCGTCGACGCATAAATTTCAACTGCTCGCGTAAGTTTTATGCGTCGACGCGTTAATACACTCGTCGACGCATAAAATTTACTCGTCGATGCGTATATTTTATGCGTGCACGCTCTAAATAGACTTTTGACCCATTTGGTACGTCATAGTGGGATGTGTCATGTGATGGACTGCAGCCATGCTACATGCGTAAGGCAAACGGAGGAATGAATGCAAACTGTTCAAAAGATGTTGCTGTGACAAGAAATGGCAATGTATCTAAGTTTATCAATGTGTTTTTCCGATGTAAGATTACCGGTAGATCTCGAAATTATTGATGGGCCCTCGTCAAACCAGGTGAGCGAACCAACGTCACTGTGATGTTCCTGTTATTTTGTCATCATTGCCGATAGGTTCACGCGGAAAAGTGTTAATGTGTTTGACGTAATTTGTCGTTGTGTGACTAAAACCTACGATTGTAGCTTGAAAATAAGCTGTAGTTAGGTTGTTTATGTCACACATCGACGATTCATGCCTTTTCCCCATATTAGATGGCATAAATTGACACCCTTGTATCGACCAGGGTAAACGGTTTTACAGTAAAGCAATTACTATTGCAGATGCTCGAAATAGAAACAGGCTCTTGTATTGCGCAAATATATTGTTTTCTGGAAAACTGATAAGTGGTCTTTATTCGAGGAAAACCCTCCAATTTTTTGTCTGTAATCCGTAAGTTTTTGGAGAGCATAACTCCCTTTTGTTGTCACCTCACAATCTTCCTTGCAAACCACTAAACTTCGGAACTTTACTCTTGAAAAATAGTTCCTCCCAAACAAGACAAAAAAGATCTAAATAAAAATTAGGATAGTCTACAATCAGACATGCCATTATATAAAATATATGGCATGTATTATCTATGCAAACATTTCTATTAAATGAGTCTGAAATAGAAAAGAGGTTGGTGTAGTAATTTTTAGCTCACCTGAGCACGAAGTGCTCATGGTGAGCTGTTGTGATCGCTTTATGGCCGTCGTCGTCCGTCCGTCTGTCTGTCCGTCCATCTGTCCCTCTGTTCACATTTTTGTTAACACTCTAGAATCCACAAATATTGACCAAACTTGGTCAAAACATGTATGACCAAAAATGCTCGGATGAGATTGATTTTGAGTCAGATCGGACCAGGAAGTCCAGAGTTATTTGCCCTTGAACTTCAAAATAGCTACTTTTAACTTTGTTAACACTCTGGTATCTACAAATATTGACAAGTCAAAACAAATTCTTGCCACAATGTTGGTAATCATAAATTCTCGAATGAGTTTGATTTATAGTATGATTGGACCAGAAAATCATTAGTTATGTGCCCTGGACAAAATTCGACATTCGACAAATTGCCGTTTATTGCTATTTTCGACGTTGTTTACTCTCTATCTTTTACAATAATAGATTAATCAAGATAAAACTTGGACAAAATATTTTGGACTATAAAGTCTAGGATTAATGGAATTTTCATTTTTATCGGACGTGTAAGTCATGTGTTACGAGCACTTGAATTTTACAAAATTGCCGTTTATGACAATTATTGACCAATCAAGGTTCTCCTGAACTGGTGCGTGTATGTCTATGAGCCGAGTTATTTAATTTTCAAACTGTTCTAGAAATGAGCCAGGATCTGGAAAAACGTCCCTTAAGGCTTTTGAGCCCAACATAGATCCAGATCAGCCTGTGCATATGCACAGTCTGATCAGGATCCACGTTGTTCTCTAATATCCTCTTCATGACCTGTACTAACTTACAGAGAGAAGCATGGGTGCATATTGGACTGCATTTGACAACAGGTTGATCTTGAAACTGATTTTTTAAAAATGCTATAAGGGACGTTTTTCCAGATCCTGGCTCATTTAATGTATCAGCCAAATTATTTTCAACAGACACAATTAATATATCTTCGCCGAGGTATTGAAAATGGGTATGAACATTATGGCTGAAAGCCCGCGTCCTACCAATACACAAAACTACGAGGGCCCTTCAATAATTTTGAAACTTAAACATAAATACATGTGATGTGACATCGATGCAACTTGGAAGCATTGTTCTTCGTTCTCAACTACATAAGCACTGATCTCTAGATGTGCCAGTAAAATAAGGCATTTCATGATCTCAGACGAATCACACCGAAACACTTTCTCTCTCTAAAAAGGTACAGTTAATGGTAAAAATTTTGGAGCAGTAAACAAATCTGATCTGCCAACGTCTTTCATGAGAAGGTGATCAAATAATAAGAGGTACGGCGCGCCATAGCTGACGCGTTAAAAAGAGTGATATTGAGAAATTTATTATAGAAATATTACGAAACTCTTCGTGCAGTCAAGGTTAGGTAAAATGCGATTTCTACATATTTCCAAACCATACAAATATGTAACATGGAGAGAAGTTTGTTTAAAAATAGGGGTTGATCCGTGCCGTCGACTGATACATGTATTTGTGGGATATGACGTACTAAATGGGTCAAAAACCTATATAGAGAATGCACGCATAAAATATACGAGTCGACGCATATATTTTCAACTGCTCACGTAAATTTATGCGTCGACGCGTAAATATGCGCGTCGACGCATAAAATTTTGCGAGCAGTTGAAAAAATATGCATCGACGCGTCAATTTTACGCGAGTAGGAGTAAAAAATGTGAAACCGAGGCTGGCCAATGGGAGAAGCGGTTAGAAACCTTTCCTTTTATACCATAAGATTGATGGATGAAACGAAAGATCTGATTGGTTAATAGATAAAATACGCGTCGACGCGTATATTTACGCGAGCAGTTGAAAATTTACGCGTCGACGCATAAATTTCAACTGCTCGCGTAAGTTTTATGCGTCGACGCGTTAATACACTCGTCGACGCATAAAATTTACTCGTCGATGCGTATATTTTATGCGTGCACGCTCTAAATAGACTTTTGACCCATTTGGTACGTCATAGTGGGATGTGTCATGTGATGGACTGCAGCCATGCTACATGCGTAAGGCAAACGGAGGAATGAATGCAAACTGTTCAAAAGATGTTGCTGTGACAAGAAATGGCAATGTATCTAAGTTTATCAATGTGTTTTTCCGATGTAAGATTACCGGTAGATCTCGAAATTATTGATGGGCCCTCGTCAAACCAGGTGAGCGAACCAACGTCACTGTGATGTTCCTGTTATTTTGTCATCATTGCCGATAGGTTCACGCGGAAAAGTGTTAATGTGTTTGACGTAATTTGTCGTTGTGTGACTAAAACCTACGATTGTAGCTTGAAAATAAGCTGTAGTTAGGTTGTTTATGTCACACATCGACGATTCATGCCTTTTCCCCATATTAGATGGCATAAATTGACACCCTTGTATCGACCAGGGTAAACGGTTTTACAGTAAAGCAATTACTATTGCAGATGCTCGAAATAGAAACAGGCTCTTGTATTGCGCAAATATATTGTTTTCTGGAAAACTGATAAGTGGTCTTTATTCGAGGAAAACCCTCCAATTTTTTGTCTGTAATCCGTAAGTTTTTGGAGAGCATAACTCCCTTTTGTTGTCACCTCACAATCTTCCTTGCAAACCACTAAACTTCGGAACTTTACTCTTGAAAAATAGTTCCTCCCAAACAAGACAAAAAAGATCTAAATAAAAATTAGGATAGTCTACAATCAGACATGCCATTATATAAAATATATGGCATGTATTATCTATGCAAACATTTCTATTAAATGAGTCTGAAATAGAAAAGAGGTTGGTGTAGTAATTTTTAGCTCACCTGAGCACGAAGTGCTCATGGTGAGCTGTTGTGATCGCTTTATGGCCGTCGTCGTCCGTCCGTCTGTCTGTCCGTCCATCTGTCCCTCTGTTCACATTTTTGTTAACACTCTAGAATCCACAAATATTGACCAAACTTGGTCAAAACATGTATGACCAAAAATGCTCGGATGAGATTGATTTTGAGTCAGATCGGACCAGGAAGTCCAGAGTTATTTGCCCTTGAACTTCAAAATAGCTACTTTTAACTTTGTTAACACTCTGGTATCTACAAATATTGACAAGTCAAAACAAATTCTTGCCACAATGTTGGTAATCATAAATTCTCGAATGAGTTTGATTTATAGTATGATTGGACCAGAAAATCATTAGTTATGTGCCCTGGACAAAATTCGACATTCGACAAATTGCCGTTTATTGCTATTTTCGACGTTGTTTACTCTCTATCTTTTACAATAATAGATTAATCAAGATAAAACTTGGACAAAATATTTTGGACTATAAAGTCTAGGATTAATGGAATTTTCATTTTTATCGGACGTGTAAGTCATGTGTTACGAGCACTTGAATTTTACAAAATTGCCGTTTATGACAATTATTGACCAATCAAGGTTCTCCTGAACTGGTGCGTGTATGTCTATGAGCCGAGTTATTTAATTTTCAAACTGTTCTAGAAATGAGCCAGGATCTGGAAAAACGTCCCTTAAGGCTTTTGAGCCCAACATAGATCCAGATCAGCCTGTGCATATGCACAGTCTGATCAGGATCCACGTTGTTCTCTAATATCCTCTTCATGACCTGTACTAACTTACAGAGAGAAGCATGGGTGCATATTGGACTGCATTTGACAACAGGTTGATCTTGAAACTGATTTTTTAAAAATGCTATAAGGGACGTTTTTCCAGATCCTGGCTCATTTAATGTATCAGCCAAATTATTTTCAACAGACACAATTAATATATCTTCGCCGAGGTATTGAAAATGGGTATGAACATTATGGCTGAAAGCCCGCGTCCTACCAATACACAAAACTACGAGGGCCCTTCAATAATTTTGAAACTTAAACATAAATACATGTGATGTGACATCGATGCAACTTGGAAGCATTGTTCTTCGTTCTCAACTACATAAGCACTGATCTCTAGATGTGCCAGTAAAATAAGGCATTTCATGATCTCAGACGAATCACACCGAAACACTTTCTCTCTCTAAAAAGGTACAGTTAATGGTAAAAATTTTGGAGCAGTAAACAAATCTGATCTGCCAACGTCTTTCATGAGAAGGTGATCAAATAATAAGAGGTACGGCGCGCCATAGCTGACGCGTTAAAAAGAGTGATATTGAGAAATTTATTATAGAAATATTACGAAACTCTTCGTGCAGTCAAGGTTAGGTAAAATGCGATTTCTACATATTTCCAAACCATACAAATATGTAACATGGAGAGAAGTTTGTTTAAAAATAGGGGTTGATCCGTGCCGTCGACTGATACATGTATTTGTGGGATATGACGTACTAAATGGGTCAAAAACCTATATAGAGAATGCACGCATAAAATATACGAGTCGACGCATATATTTTCAACTGCTCACGTAAATTTATGCGTCGACGCGTAAATATGCGCGTCGACGCATAAAATTTTGCGAGCAGTTGAAAAAATATGCATCGACGCGTCAATTTTACGCGAGTAGGAGTAAAAAATGTGAAACCGAGGCTGGCCAATGGGAGAAGCGGTTAGAAACCTTTCCTTTTATACCATAAGATTGATGGATGAAACGAAAGATCTGATTGGTTAATAGATAAAATACGCGTCGACGCGTATATTTACGCGAGCAGTTGAAAATTTACGCGTCGACGCATAAATTTCAACTGCTCGCGTAAGTTTTATGCGTCGACGCGTTAATACACTCGTCGACGCATAAAATTTACTCGTCGATGCGTATATTTTATGCGTGCACGCTCTAAATAGACTTTTGACCCATTTGGTACGTCATAGTGGGATGTGTCATGTGATGGACTGCAGCCATGCTACATGCGTAAGGCAAACGGAGGAATGAATGCAAACTGTTCAAAAGATGTTGCTGTGACAAGAAATGGCAATGTATCTAAGTTTATCAATGTGTTTTTCCGATGTAAGATTACCGGTAGATCTCGAAATTATTGATGGGCCCTCGTCAAACCAGGTGAGCGAACCAACGTCACTGTGATGTTCCTGTTATTTTGTCATCATTGCCGATAGGTTCACGCGGAAAAGTGTTAATGTGTTTGACGTAATTTGTCGTTGTGTGACTAAAACCTACGATTGTAGCTTGAAAATAAGCTGTAGTTAGGTTGTTTATGTCACACATCGACGATTCATGCCTTTTCCCCATATTAGATGGCATAAATTGACACCCTTGTATCGACCAGGGTAAACGGTTTTACAGTAAAGCAATTACTATTGCAGATGCTCGAAATAGAAACAGGCTCTTGTATTGCGCAAATATATTGTTTTCTGGAAAACTGATAAGTGGTCTTTATTCGAGGAAAACCCTCCAATTTTTTGTCTGTAATCCGTAAGTTTTTGGAGAGCATAACTCCCTTTTGTTGTCACCTCACAATCTTCCTTGCAAACCACTAAACTTCGGAACTTTACTCTTGAAAAATAGTTCCTCCCAAACAAGACAAAAAAGATCTAAATAAAAATTAGGATAGTCTACAATCAGACATGCCATTATATAAAATATATGGCATGTATTATCTATGCAAACATTTCTATTAAATGAGTCTGAAATAGAAAAGAGGTTGGTGTAGTAATTTTTAGCTCACCTGAGCACGAAGTGCTCATGGTGAGCTGTTGTGATCGCTTTATGGCCGTCGTCGTCCGTCCGTCTGTCTGTCCGTCCATCTGTCCCTCTGTTCACATTTTTGTTAACACTCTAGAATCCACAAATATTGACCAAACTTGGTCAAAACATGTATGACCAAAAATGCTCGGATGAGATTGATTTTGAGTCAGATCGGACCAGGAAGTCCAGAGTTATTTGCCCTTGAACTTCAAAATAGCTACTTTT
This sequence comes from Fragum sueziense, assembly GCA_963680895.1. Lineage (NCBI taxonomy): Eukaryota > Metazoa > Mollusca > Bivalvia > Cardiida > Cardiidae > Fragum > Fragum sueziense. The sequence continues at coordinate 4,345,082 of OY804599.1, read as the reverse complement.
AACTTTGTTAACACTCTGGTATCTACAAATATTGACAAGTCAAAACAAATTCTTGCCACAATGTTGGTAATCATAAATTCTCGAATGAGTTTGATTTATAGTATGATTGGACCAGAAAATCATTAGTTATGTGCCCTGGACAAAATTCGACATTCGACAAATTGCCGTTTATTGCTATTTTCGACGTTGTTTACTCTCTATCTTTTACAATAATAGATTAATCAAGATAAAACTTGGACAAAATATTTTGGACTATAAAGTCTAGGATTAATGGAATTTTCATTTTTATCGGACGTGTAAGTCATGTGTTACGAGCACTTGAATTTTACAAAATTGCCGTTTATGACAATTATTGACCAATCAAGGTTCTCCTGAACTGGTGCGTGTATGTCTATGAGCCGAGTTATTTAATTTTCAAACTGTTCTAGAAATGAGCCAGGATCTGGAAAAACGTCCCTTAAGGCTTTTGAGCCCAACATAGATCCAGATCAGCCTGTGCATATGCACAGTCTGATCAGGATCCACGTTGTTCTCTAATATCCTCTTCATGACCTGTACTAACTTACAGAGAGAAGCATGGGTGCATATTGGACTGCATTTGACAACAGGTTGATCTTGAAACTGATTTTTTAAAAATGCTATAAGGGACGTTTTTCCAGATCCTGGCTCATTTAATGTATCAGCCAAATTATTTTCAACAGACACTTTCTTGACATCACTTGAAAACGGTGTGTTATTCAAATCCTTGAAGTTTCGAAAGTGTTCAGCTTTACTAACGATGCTATCCTTTTAAACTTTAGTCACAACTTTCACGGTGCAATGATCGGATAGAAATGGACCTTGTTCACATGACAAAATTTCAATGCCATTGGCTTCCTCCGTTTTCACTAGATCGAGACTGTTACCTCTTTCATGGGTCAGAAAGTCGACATGCTTGCTCAATCCAAGGACAAATAGGGAATCATTGAATTCAGACATCGTACCTTATAACGTATAATGTGTTCGGAATGGCATCGTGAGGATCGGTGTGTTTTGTTGGCGGTTCGTTGGCCTTCTCGGTCAGATCGGTATATACATGTAAACGCACCTTCATCGGAGCGGAAACGCTAGTCCTTTGGTGCGATCATGACGAACATACCGACCAGGGGCCCGTTTTACTAACAAACTTACGAACATTTTTAAAACAACAACAAATCTGATTGGCCGAATAATTACTGTCATTATTTCTCGTTTAATCAGATGTGTTGTTACAAGGTTTTTGCAAAAATATATGTTAGTAAAACGCGGCCCAGGACTTTGTTGCAAATTATTACCGACACCAATATGAAAGCAGACGCACGCCTACCGACCCCTCTGCGAACAAGTACCAACCTCATTCCGAAAAATTAGATCGCTGAATTCGCCGAAACATCTTGTGCATGCTTGGGGCGTCTGGGAAGACCAACGAATGTCGACGAAAAGCTCCGAACACATAAAGAACACAAACCGTTTTTGGAACGAACGTTTTACGAGTATGCCGAATCCAGTTCGGTGCGCATTGGTGTAATGTTCGGTTAGGTTGGACAGGGCCGTTACCGAAAGAAATGAAATCAGGGATATACACGTAAGCTGATCACTATTTCTATCATGAATCAGCTTAACAACTCGGAAGGTGTTGCATGAAAAAAAAAAAAAAAAAAAAAAAAAAGAAAAAAAAATACTGATTAAAAATGCAGAAAATATTTTTTATGTGCTTGTACATTTTAACATACAGAACTTGAGAGAAGAGAAGTAAATGTTTGTAAACATTCAGCATTTTCTGAGCTTTTCATGACATCTGATGCCAAACCCATGTTTTGTTTGGGAAAGTTTTAACCCATCATACAAGTATTTGTTGTAGTGCATGATTGCCCGAATTACTCCAAATTGTATGTAGATCTAGATCATTATCTCTATCAGTTGCAGCATAACAAAGATCTCATCTGTATTTGATATCAGCTTGATACAAACTAACACTTTCCCAAAATGTTCACATGAGAGAGTTTCTGAAAATATTGAGAAAACAACAGAACATGCATATTATTATTTCCCCCTTCCCGATTTCTTTCCATGCTATAGTTTGCATTTTTCTCACCCATAAACTTGTATGGTGTGTACAATGTAATTTGTCTTCATCTTCTCTTGGGTTATACCGACCAATAGTGTGTTGTATTGGAAAGGGATACGGTGTGTTTAAAGTGCCATTTCAGATTTTTTGTCATAGATTTTACATTTATTTTGATCTGAAAGAGCACATTTCCTTATGAAAATTCTGAAAATTTCAAGCCAAAATTTTGCGCCGTTTACGAGAAATTTATATTTTTGTGTTAAAATTGAACAAATTGTTGTGGACAACAGTTCGGATTTATATTCAATTTATCGATTATGTCTCAACTTTAAATGCGTGTATCTCGCTTATTGGCAACAACTTAAAAAAAACTAATAGTATTTATACTCATTAGAATAACCAATCTTGGCATCAAGACATACTTTAAAAAATTGAAACTGGAATGAAATGTCCCTTTAAGGAGCAAACCTTATGATCAATTTGGTACTTATATTGCACAACCCATATTATGTCAATCGAGTACATGAATGAAATCAATACATGAAAACAGTCTAATCATTTTATCAATTAATACTAAAAGAAATTGCAGAGCATGGGTAATAATAAATGAATGAATAAATGAAGGTATAATGGATCATGGAGAAGAATCATCGCTAACGATATTGTATAAGAATTTGAAATTGGCAGCCATTTAGCATAAGAAGACTGAACAGTATGTCATGTTATGACAGTTCTCTCAGTTACTGGATCCCCGACATGCTGTACTGTCAGGAGTCCAACTAATTCATGATGTATGCTGTAAATTCTTTACATGGGATACGCGGAACCTTGTATTGTCTAGTCAAAGTAGCACCGTTGAAAATGTTGGTGGATGTTTGCCGGACTGGAAGTCCGAATCAAGTATGACAGATAGCCAGCTGTGCACTTTATAAAGGACAATTCCTAGAGCACGGGCAGAAATTTAAACTATGAAAAATCAACTCAACTAAGATGGCTGTAGAGACGGTATAACTCCCATATTTCGGATATTTGTGCTTTCCTTTCTTTATCAAAGATGTCAAGGAAGATGTCAATGTCGAAGGTAATGTAATTAAAACAACACTGAATTCGATATTTGATTGATTGACCAATGAAGTAAAAAAATTAAAGAGAAATGGACACCATGAAATGTTTTGCATGTTTTCTCTTTTCAAGTATGCTTCATAGTGGGATTTGTGAATTTGTAGCGTATAGCCCTGTCGGGTTTTTGGAATTTCTTTAAGGGAATCTCGAAAATACAAGTAGAAGGGATGGGGGTCCTAGTAATTTGACCGAAATTCTACATAAAAATGAAACAGTCGGGCTTAAGAAGGGGGTTCGTACTCCCGAACCTCCTCTGGTGGTTTCAGTCTTTCTCCATCGATAAAATCTCTACAGATAATGTTACCAGTATCAATGGTAGCCTACGTATTTGATATGACAGTCTATATATAAAACGATATGATTGCAAACGATAAAAGATTAAGTATAATTAAATATGCTGCAAAACATTAACATTGAATGATGCTACGCCAATTCATTTTACTTGGGATGTTACATAATTATTATATTTACATTTCTTTTTGCATTAAGAATATAGAACAACACTCTCATAAAACACACATGTAAGATATTCAAGCATTATTTACGTAAGATGTGCCCTATTATTACAAGTGATGATGTTTTATCCCGAGTGATGTTGGTAATACGTAACCTATTATTATTATTGTTATTATTGCTGGACCAGAACATTTGTGTCGGGTGAAAAGATAAAGTAAGAACAGCTGCAAGTCAGAGGTCGTTCATAACACTTCTCCTGTCTACAATACATACCAATATAATAACAACAATATCTAAACTAAAATAAGATCAAATTTGCCTCATACACTAGTATATGAAGCAAAGTTTGATCTTATTTTAGTTCAAACAATCAAATTTGATATGTTAAGTATTCCATACAATCTTTAACTAAACACAACAATTTGTAGAATAAATATCATTCAACTCAAAAGGAACCGATCAGCTAGAATATGTAGAAAGGGGTACAAATTGCACAAACTTCTTGGCATTTTTGTGCGGTCCTAGAAATTCTTCCTAAGATTTGATTTGTTCCGGCGAAAGGTTAGACTAATGTTGATGGTGGTGAAAGGACACAAGGATGTGTTGTAGTATTATTGGAGTGGTTTTTAAAGTTACTTGAACGTATCAAGTTATCGTGAAAATAAGTGATTTTTAAATCATTTTTTTTATTTAAGCGATAAAAGTTAACGGTCACTGAGGAAATCGAGGTTATGCGTACTTCGTTGATATTAGTATCATTGTACTTGTATGTGTGTTTGAATGTTGGATTGGACAGACAAAACAATTTAAATTAGTCTTTAGGGAACAAACTAGTCTAGGTACCATCTACAATGTGGTAGCAAAAAGAGCATGTACCGTTGCGTCATCCACGCAGTTATTTAAAAAAGAAATAATAATAATAATAATAATAAAAAATAAATAAGTTAAAAATTAAGAATAATATCGTGGATGCATGTTAAGATCTTTCTATCAAGAACCAACATCTTCATCAAAACATTACGACGTATTCTGTCATGCCAATATCTTACCAACGTTTAGGACAAGAATATAACTGTATGGCCAATCTCCCAAGTCCTTGGAAATGAGAGTATGCGAAATGCGAGTTTTGTCCAGAAAAGTTGACGAGTAAACATTTGTAATACAAAAATACGCCATAGACTGGCCAAGATTTCCTTCAGCTTTACTAGAAATGAAAAAATGTGTACGCGAAAAAGCTTCTTTTTCGACAACGTGGGCCTAAATGTATTTGCACATCACACATTTCTCGTGTGTATGGTTTTCACCATTTTTTGATCCTAGTAGCATTGGTCACGTTACCCTAAAGCCCAAAAGAACTTCAAAAGGCTGGATGTACGGTCTTGGATATCTAATACCACAGCTTTGTCAGATGGCACATAAGGCCGGCCTACACATTTGCACAGTCTGGTAGTATTTTCTATACCGATTTCGTTTTAACAACATAACAGAAGTTTACTTTTACATTACCATTTTCTTGTCACACCAGTTTGTTGCACTGTTCGACTGAAGGTTAATCGTTTCCACAGTTTGTACAGTTGGCTAGACCTGCCTGTATATAAATCAGTAACATTATCCTGGTACCAGCAATGACCCAGAACAAATCAGCTGGTATCTTCATTGTTATCTAGCCACCAATAATTACAATCACACAAAAACAAAGCCACCGTGTCAATCATTTCGTAATATATTTCTGCCCGACGATGTTTGTTGCCACATGTCAAGTTTCTGACTATTTTCACGTGCTAATTGTTAAACAGCAAGTGCTCACAAATCTTGAGGACTTTTTGTCTTGCTAGTAATATTTTTGATAGTGTGTGCCAATGTTATATGTGTTAAATTGTGCAATAAGCTAATAACACTTGAAATTGAATTGATTGAAATACGTAAATCAGTATATAATAGTATAATTTGTGCTTTCGATCAAAACAGCAAAAACCTTTGCTTTTGAAATGTTTTCGGACATAAAACGTCTTTAAAATCATGAAGTATAGTATATACAAGCAAAGTAACGAGTATAAGTGATTTTAATTGTAACTTGGAAAGCGATCGTTTCCGAGATTATGAGTACACACAGGCAACTGCAGAAACTATACAAGTAAAAGGATTTTATGTGATTGTAATTCCTGTACTCACGCCAAGAGGTCCTTTGAGCTGCATTTCATCGCTTTTCAACAAAAAACCTCGTAACTGCAGCTTGTTTAAAGCTGCAGTTACGAGGTTTTTGTTGAAAAGCAGTGGTTAGGACTTGTTGTTTTAGGAATTCCAGCACAGACATTTATGTGAACTTCATTGCCGGTTAAGTATATTCTGTAATGGGACGCATGCGTTTCTGTTTGGCATCACAATCACAATGTAGTTAACTGATTATTTATTACAAGATACTTGATTAAAAATCTGCATTTTGTGCGTGTTATATTCACATTTTGAGAGGATTGTGTGTATAAAAGGACGTTTAGGAATATAATAGATGTAATATATAGCTGTCTTCTCATCAAAACATTGCAATTGCAGCATAAGATAAACAGCATTTACGGGGTTTTGGTAGAAAAGTGACGATATTGCAATCAGCTATTTGGATTACATTGTAACTACAGCTTTAGAAGATATCTTAAGATTTTTTCACATGATTAGGAGAAAAGCGAGCGTTTGATAGCAAGATTCTTGCCGACGTGTTCCGAAGGCTCCATTCTTTTTACAAATAATGTCATTTTGACGTCATTTGTATACAGTATGCAGCATTCTGAATAGCTCGGTTCATGAAGTAAGGTGTCTTCAAAAATATTAAAAACTCTTAAGATATCTTAAAAGTATCGCTTTAAAGAACGCGCCTCTGGTGAAAGGACTCTCAGTGATTTTTTTAAAAGACCAACATTTTTCCAGATAAGCATATACACGCATTCTGACCAAGACACTTACGAACAAGCTGATCAAGAAACTTGCCCGTCCTTAATGCTATTAGATACGTTCTTTTTCAGATTTCGACTTGTTTTCTGCTGTTGATACTGCTTATCTACGCTTGTCTCCACAAACTTCGTAACTGCAGCTTAAAATAAGCTGCAGTTACGAGGTTTTTGATGCAAAGCCATGTGATGTTCTTGTCATAACGACACATTGATCAAGCATTGAAAAGACATTCTGAGTTGATAGTTTTTGTAGGAATTACTAGTTCTAATTACAGATCTAATGAAAAACAGTTGCTGTCATGGCACAGTTACTGAAGATGCATCTGTGGTTTATATTAATTATATTTCGACTTTTGAGGATGATCTTTGCTCTATAATGTGCTTGTGGCGTATTTTGAAATCTTATTTTGGGACAATAGGGATAATATTGCCTGGACTTAGATGTTAATATTTGACAAAAAGTGCGTTTATTTGTACGGATTGCTTATTATCAGTGTATGAAACAATGCATTTTAAGACTTATATATATCAAGACCTATGTAATAAACACGTCTGTTGATTTCTATGGATAAAACGATTTTGTATGGAGATGTGATGTGAAATGGTAGTGTTTCTATAGTGATAATTCAACTCCAATTAATTTATTTGGACTGACATCTGGTATCAAACATGGATCAGCCGAGGCGTCAGTCATTCATGGTACCCAGGAAGTCCATTATTGCGTTACCACGGCATTCACTGGCTCCCGGCCCGGCGATGGAGCAAATACAACAAATACAGGCATTACAGAGGGTTAGTGTCCACTTTAACCCTCTTCCAAATAAGACTGTTTTGACGTCCACCAGAAAATAGGCTTTCAAAAATATTGAGGCTAAAGAAGAAAATGCTATAACCAGCATTTTCTCCTTTTGACTCGATGTCTTCCATGATATGATTTTCACATTTCTCACATATTGGAACATTGGTTCTGTCGTCTGCAGCAACTTTCAGATTGGACAAGTCTATAAGTCTATAAGATTTTGCCCTTTTGGAAATGGTTAACGTAATGTAATATGGCATGCTATAGATTTATATACATGTACATTTGAATCGGGTGCGGTTGGTGGACATTACGCCAATTTGTGATATACGATATAAAAATGTGCACTTGTGCCTAATAACAGTCCGATCACAATTCCGATGACAAGAAACGAATAAAGTTCATGCAATAACGGATTTACAGGATCAGCCATCTAGATCCATGTTGGTCTCAAATGTAATCATTATCTAGTTATCTGTAGAATTGGATAGAGTTTGACCCGCTTTATAAAACAGAATCTGGTTGCTAAGAATAATAAGATGCGAAAATATTCGATTAGATGTAACATGACATATCGTAGCTTCCCTAAGATACCTTGCAACTGCATTTTTTAAGCTGCAGCTATGATGTATTGAAAGAAAAGCAGCTATATATTTACAGACGCCGATGTAACTGTTATATAATTACACACAATAAATCTTCCAGTCTCGTCTGATCAGCATATCGTCGCTTTTCAACGAAAACCTCGTAACTGCAGCTTAAAGCAAGCTGCAGTTACGAGGTTTTCGTTGAAAAGCGACGATATCAACTTGAATTCACTATTTGTTCCATTATTCAATCAACACCATTAATTGTGTAAACAGATACACAATCGTGTGCTGCGCTAATTGTCAATTAACTAATGCACAAATGATGATAACTGTGCAGCAGACATGAAAGTTAAAGGCATCCCTACGCTATGAACATGTACTTTTATCTCAAATAATCTATGGGCTTTTATCTTTCGCTTATTTGAAGATAGTTCAAAGGGGCTGTTGCTTGGTAATATAGACATCGGAAAAACGTAAAAGCTAGGTTTTTCATGGATCAGAACAACATGGTGACAGCCAGAGTTTGCATTGTTGTGTGATGCATTGCCTTATCAAGCGCCAAAAAAAAAAAAAGAACGAAATTTAGCGCTGATACCAAGTTTATCACTATCTTTAAAGGTCTAAATTCCCATAAATGTTACTATAGATATAAATGACGGGTAGGCTTATGATATATTAACTTAATCTAGAAGGACTAAATGAACTTCATTTCAAATTTCGTATGACATAAATAATCAAGCTATACAGGTTGACAATTCCATACGATTTTTTGCGAAAAAAAAAAAAGAAATCTCTTAAACCTCTGACAACTTAGCATGGGTCCCTTTAAGACAATCCGACCGACCAACTAACGGACTGAACGCTCCTGTATACGCTTAATAGAATTTCTAGGATAATTGGAAGTAGCCGTCAGATGAGTGTACTTAAAATATTCTCAAAGAGTACATCCACTGCCCTTTGCTGACCAGAACCTTATCAATAGTTCTGATACATGCTGAGCACTGATGCACCACGTGCGTGTGTTTTGTTAACAGATTATTTACTCACGTGCCCGTGATAAACTCGTCCATTGTTTGTTCATTTGATCAATTATGACAGGCTTATAAAAACAGAGAATTCCAAACTTGATTAACTCTCGGTCACTCACTGGTCAGGGTCATAAAGTTTATCCTGAAAATCTGTATAATCTTTGATGATTCTTTACAGGTTGAGTCTTTTTTTTATACCAGAATCTAAACAATAGTAGGCCTATTATGCTTTCAAATCGTTTGTTGCGTACCGATATGCTCTGTTTCGATATGTCTTCTCTGGTGAAAATTCACTCTTTGATACTTGGATGTGGCTGTAAATAGCGACATCCAAATGGATGTCGCTGTAAATAGCGACATCCAAATTTCAAAGAGCAAATTTTCATCAGGGAAGACTCTTATTAGTTTTTACCGTAACATTTATCCCTCGAAAGTCTTTTGGCACAAATTCGAGCTTAGAATGGTTACCACCACTAATACTGAAATGGTACGGTGAATACATAGCTTAAAAGGGGTTTGTCTACATACCATTATTTTTATCGGCATAATATGTATACATGGCAGTTGCAATTGTCTCCGGAATTGTCGTTCGGGTAGAATTTCAAAGTTCATTTTACCCCGTTAGAATTTCTGCAAGTTTGGACGAACTTGCTTGTGATGTCAATGATTAATATTATGTCAATGAAAGGAGATTTAAAGATTCTAAGCTAGATATTCTCTCACATGTAGAAATATAAGTATTGTGTGCGTTTTGGTCAACCTTCTGTGTACATGTACGCGCGCAGGAATATTACTTTTTATATTGAGGTATCACCCGAATTTTGCGTAGGAACTTGTATTCGCCAACAATTCGAAACCCATTTTCTGCCCCCCCCCCCTAAATTACGGACTGTCTGATTTGACAGCAAGACGTGTCTCGGGCAATCAGATAGGTTGATTGTCAGGTAATTTCAACCTTAGACTTAAAAACTGGAACGTAAATGGGTGTTGGTTTATTCGTTGCCGAGAATATAATTTGGGATATAGGTCACTGTTTCCCAATGCTAGCGAATCTGACAGCATATATATGCCACACAACTGGAACACCTGACAAGTTCAGGGTCAGGTTTTACAAGTCTATTTGTAGCTGTTCCCACCTTCAGACATGTCCGTGTCGTGTAAGACAAGTGTAGATAAGTGCACACCCACGCCCTGACTACAAATACGGGGGACGGTCGGAAAGTAGTTGGACTTTTGACTAGTTCTCTAAAACCATTTAATCTTTTAACAAAATTCTTTTTGCACTGTTTAAACAAATTGTCCATCTATGCCTATGCATTTTTGCCATCTTTGTAGGAGCTTTACTATTCCCACTATTAACCATGACGTAGACCCACTGTATTAGGTACTGTGTAACCACCGTTATCAAAGGCGCCCTGGTCTCAAATTTCTTCCCAGCAAGCATTTTCATCAGTCCTTGACACAAATAAAAGTCACGTGGGGCGAGTTCAGGGCTATAAGAAGAGCAAAATAACTTTTGTGATGTGTAATAGTTGATAATCTCCACTGTATATGCGGTGGTATGGGACCGTGCGTAATCGTAAAGTAGAACAAATTTTTCTTTGCTAATCAGGGAGGCGTTTACTTCAGCATTTATTCTTTGGTTTTTCTGAATTACTTCAGAATTGTACTTGGCAATGACAGTTTTTACCGTTTGACATGAAATGAGTAACTATCAATCCTCGTGAATCCCTAAAAGCAACAAACATGACAACCAGCCGAAGGAAACAGCTTAATCTTTTCATGGGCGGGGAACCAGCTCGTTTCCATGACTGCTTTGACTGTTTTTTTTATCCCAAGTTCGGAATTATGGACCCTTATTTAATCTTCAGTGATAATTTAGTTAAAAAACTTAACTTCTTCGCGATTAAAATGACTAGAATGTTCTTTTGTTTTGGTTACCCTTGTTATTCCTCTAACAAATAGTCTATGGTACATAAAACCCCTATCACATATAAGTGGACAGAATAACATACACATACAATTATCTTTGAAAATAAACTGACCACATTATTGGCAAATGGATGTAGATTCCATCAATATATAATATGTTTATACAGTTGCAAATGGAGAGACAGCAGCAAGAAAAGTCCAACTACTTTCCGACCGTCCCTCGTATGTCACAAACAATCAATAGTGAATCTGTACAAAGGTGTAAACTTGTTTCTATACCGGAACAAAACCAGCCTTCTCAAGACTTTAAAGACACACTCAAATTAATCAGATCCTTTAAAGTGACATTTCACAATTACTTTTACATAAATTTTACTTTTATTCTAACTTGAAGAGCATGTTTTCTTATGAAAATTCTGAAAATTTCAAGCCAAAATATTGATTTGTTTACGAGAAAAATAATTGTTTGTGCTACAATTAAACAAATTGTTGTGGACAACATTTCAGATTTATATAGAATTTGTAATTTCTGTGTCAACTTTAAAGGCGTATTTTTCGCTTATAAATAACAACTTCAAGAAAATGAAAGCATTTCTACGCATTAGAATAAACAATCTTTGCATCAAGACATACTTTTAAAAAATGAAATAAATGTGAAATGTCACTTTAATTCTTTTGAGCAGTGTATTTACATTCCTCTGTATTTCATATGGAAGATGATGTGATGCATTATTTCGATTGCTTTACCACGGTGTATAATCACGTGATACAACAATTTCTGAAAATCTTCAATAACTTTGTTAATATGAGACCGATTTGAATTCGGTTTGGATCAGAGAAGGCGTACAGACGTCACACATTAGATGAGCGTAGTAGATTTTTTTTTTCAAAAAATCAACTGATAAAAAAGTTATTGAAGATCAACCAAAATTTTGGTTGATCTTCAATAACTTTTTTATCAGCTGATTTTTAAAAAATCCAACACGTCCAGCTTATTCCTGACATTTTCCCACCTTCTCTACTTCAAACCGAATTCAAATTAGTCAAGTATTAACCCATTACCATACACTGACTCTTTTTGACTCCTCACAAGATAATGGCTGTAGAAAACATTGTGGAAAATGAAGAAATTGCTTGTAACAAGCAATCTCTTCATTTCCCTCAGTGTTTTCTACCCCATAAGACAACAGAAATTGAAATTCTATTCAATTGAAAGTGTCGTCTGCAACATCTTTGAATTTGGATCAGTCAAAAATTTTGTCGTTTGGTAATGGGCTAACAAAATTATTGAAGATTATCGGAAATTCTGAGTCACGTGATTATAGGCTACTCCGTGTTTACTTCTGCCCAGGATGAACGGACTCAAAAAGAACTTGAATGCAACGCTATATTGGCAATTATTTTTAGAAGAAATAATGGATACTTGAAAAATAATTCAAAATGAAATCAATAGATTTGCCCTCTCTTAATAATAGCAATGTAAAATAAAATTAAAACGGATAATGGCTCTCGAAATCGCCCATTCCTTTTCAAAAATTAATAAGTACTTATAAATAGCCATTCTACTTCGCTAGGCACCTGTTTAACAATTTTCCTAGAAAGATATGGTATTTACGTTCCTTTAAAACAAACTATTTAGAAATTATTGAGAAAGAAGAACGAAGTGCTGAAATTCCGCCTTTATTTCAATATATTCTTTGCAATATTTATAAAAAATCACCCAACTTTAGTCTACAGCATACTACAAATGGGACTTTGTTTTGAAATGTGTTAAAATATTACTTTATAAATAAAATTAATATAAATATACTGATATTATAAATATACTTAAATACTCATTTTGTGCTCAGTATACACCAGTCAAGAATCGTATGAAAATATGACCTGACATGCCACGAGGAGGAATCACGTGACAAAACTATTTCAGAAAATCGTCAACAATTTTCTAAATACTTGGCCAATTTGAACTCGGTTTAACCCTTTCCCAAACAAGACCTTGTTTTCACATCCCTAGTAGAAATGGTTTGGGAAAACATTGAGACAAAAGAAGAAACTGCTGATGACCAGCAGTTTCTCCTTTTGTCTCAGTATTTTCTGTGCCACATTTTGCACAAATCCTATCTTCAATAACATCCATTTTGTCATTTGTGGCAGTTTTTTAAGTGGATCACCCTAAAACTTTGTCGTTTGGGAAATGGTCAAAGCATAAATGGTAGGAAAGTGTCAGGAATTCGCTGGATATGATAATATTATATTCTTTAAAATACATCTGATAAAAAATATTGCGATCATCCAAAATTATGTTTGGTCGTCAATAACTTTTTAAACAGCATTTTGTTTCTAAAATTAACTTTCTACCACATCCATCTAATTACTGGCATTTCCACATTCTCCATGGGTACCCACAGTATAGGATTTGATGAACAATAAATGACATATTGAATTTGAAAAAAATGATTGCCCCCTCTTTTCTTTTGGTTCGTTTCTGGACATCCCCTTTACATGTTTAGATTGACTGGGTCATAAACGTTTGTCTATCAGCATGAAAGGAATCATTTCGGCATGTTTTATGAGTTGAAAAGTTGAGAAGGTTACGGCACAGTATGTTTATTGAACACACTGTAAATATTTGTTTGATAAATGTTCAATGATGAGCCATAAAAGTGTTCTACTAAGAACGGAACATTGACCATTTCCCAAACAAGACATGCGTTTTGACGCCCGAAATAGAAAAGGCATGGGAAATCATCAAAACATAAGAAGAAAAGGCTTATCATCGGCATTTTTTCCGTTTGTCTCAGTGTTTTCTTTGATATGCCAATGACAAAATTCCCGTTTAGTAAAATATATTTTGTCATTTGCAATAACTTTCAAATTTGAAGCACTCTATTTTTGTCGTTTAGGGAATGGGTTAATTGTCCATTGCTCACTGGTTGAGAACATGTGATGTCTAATACCTGGAATAAAACGATCAGAGTGGAAATAAAGTATTGTCAAACTTAATGGCGAATTACTCTGCAATTCAAAATTGAGTTTAAATATCTAGATTAAATCTGTTTCTTGAAAAATCTTAACTCATCGTTATAAAGAAGACAAAATATCAACATGGTACGTTTACAAATACTTTCTTCGGATGCTATACTATATCTGACCGGTTGCCTCACACCAGAGCGTCACGTACGAGAGGCAATCCGGAATTAGTGGTACTGTAATACGAGTCTTCTCTGATACAAATTTCGCTAAGTCGCTCCATTTTAAAATTTGCACCAGAGAAGACTCGGATTAGTGGTACTGGTGCTCTAATATCACGGTAGTATATGCGTTTTATTCATTCTGCAATTTCGTATAATAGAATTACTTGTACTTATTTATTTTTGATATGATACAGAAAAGTTGACATTTTCTTTCAATTAACCTTCCAACTAATTCCTGACATTTTTCACCCCTGCTTCAAACCGAATTCAAATTAATCAAATGTAAACACGATTATGGACGTGATTCCCCGCCATGTTTAGGGTTTTGACGGATAGTTATTGCTTCTTATGAAATGACACTACAAGACATTCGGGAAAAATGGTCTTGTAATAGAAAAATAAATAATAATGATGATGATAAAAAACAAAATAAAACACCATAAAAAATTACATAAAACTATGACAGACTATTATCAATCTTCATCTATTTTCTGACGCGTTTGTGCTGAATTGTAGAAACACAGTTTAACCCTTTCCCAAACGACAAAATTTTAGGGTATTCCAATTTGAAAGCTGCTGCAGACGACAAAAATGATGATAAGAAAGACATGGTTTGTGTAAAATACGACACAGAAAATATTGAGACAAAAGAAGAAACTGCTGGTTATCAGCAGTTTCTTCTTTTGTCTAAATGTTTTCCCAAGCCTTCCTTTATAACGACGTCAATACCAGGTCTTGTTTGGGAAAGGGTTAAGAAAAAATATTGTGTGAGAGTGTTTATACGATGGTAAATGGGCAGGTCTTGTTTAGAACATAAATAATGAGCAAATATGCAGGGTAGAGTGTTTTTTCTATCTCGCCTATTTGTCTTACTTACAGAAATGAGTTATGGCGAGTAGTTGACACACTCGAGTATGTTTACAAGGGTCTGTGGTTTTTGTGAGGTTTATCTGACATTGAGAAATGAAACTGGCAGACCTGTCTTCTTACAATATGCACTTTCATATCATATAAGCCTACCAACCACTCATACATGTTGTTATCAGCAATATGATTTCAAACCATTAACCCATTACCAAACAGCAAAATTTTAGGCTGGTCCAAATTGAAAGATGTTGCAGACGACAATTTCAAGTGAATGGAAATTTTAATTCTAATTAATGCCTTTTTAGATGGAAAACATTGTGGGAAATGAAGAAATTGCTTGTTACAGGCAATTTCTTCATTTTCCACAACGTTTTCCGTTGTCATTATTTTGTAAGGAGTCAAAAAGAGTCATTGTGTGGTAATGGGTTAAAAACATGCAAACCAAAACAAATCGTGACTTTGACGTTCTGAACGGTTCTGTCGCGCCTTAACCGAGTTGGTTACTTGGATGGAGTTAGTTTGGGTGTGAATGTGTTAAGGTAGTCCGTCCCTACTGGTATTCACGGTGACGTCGTAATTTTTTCGTCCGACGTCGTTAACATTCGTGACGTATACGACTCTATTCTTTGGGCGACGTCGTAAACATTCGGCGGTGGAACGTTCCACTACCGAATGTTAACGACGTCGCTCGATTAGACCCAACTTCGCGTGAATCTCTTAAGGAGTGGGTAACCTTTATGAGACTAATTGGTTTGTTGGTATGCTTGTCATTCGTTCAGGCAGACAAATGGGTGAAACATTTACTCAAGATTTGTATTATTCCTAGAGACTATACCACATCCCTTTCTCAAGATTTCGAAGAATAATTTCAATGCGGCACATGTCAAGTTTTTCTAAAATTCGCTGACTCGTGAAATCGTCTACAAACCAGTCAAAATAGAAAACTGAGTCGGGATATGGTAAAATGACCCTTATTTCACTTGGAAAAACCATATTTTCATATCAGCCTGCACTCTAAATTTGTCTAATAGGCTAAGGATAAATTAATTCCTCTGACTTTAAGATGCTTAGACTAATGGAGAGGCAATTAGAAAACAATATGGACCTTTACCAGACTGTGCAAATACACAGACTGAGCTGGATCACGGTGGGGATTGTGCATGCTGGGATGGATAACGAATACGGACAAAAATAATCTCGAATCTTGTCAAATATTTTGCAATAACTCTTTATTTCTTTATTTCTTTGTCGTTTTTCAAAAGGTCTGTTGCATGTACCCCGCCTTGAAAATCTCTTTCCTCGGATACATGGATTTTTTGTGGTATCCTTTTAATTTTTCCAAAAATTGATCCCAACTGACCAGAAAACGAAATGATAACGACTACGGCAAAATAAGCCACGCTTCAGGTAGGAAAATGTGCAATTATTTTCTTATTTCTGTGTCAATTTTCAAGCGGTTTGTTGCATGTACCCCGCCTTGCTGAGCGCTTTCCTCAGGTGTATTACTTATTTGAAAACTCCCCATATTTTTCCCAAAGAATTGATCCCAACTGACCTGAAAAACGATAAGATTTTTTGTCGTTTTTCTGGTCGGTTGGGATAACTTTTCGCAAAAAGTACAAAAAGGTTTCGTGTAAAGCATACATCGGAGGAAAGAGCTCTGTAAGGCGGGGTACATACAAGAAACCGTTTTTGAATTGACGCAGAAATAAGAAAGTTATTGCAAAATGTCTTACCTGAAGCGAGGCAAATTTGTCCGTAGATTTACCCATCCCAGCATGCACAATCCCCACCGTGTGGATACACGTATAGGTTTCAAATACTACAAGTATCCATTTTCCAGATCCCGACTCTAAGAATATTTACAGTTTTGATCTAGATACAGTGAATTTTCAGTTTCTTTTGATAACCACCTATAGTCGTTTGGCGACGATGTCGTCAATACTACATACCGTCGTTTTTCTACGAAACGTGGGTACTTCATCTTGTTAAATAAAGACTTAGGGGGTTTTCGAAGAAAAGCTGTGGTATAAGAATAAAACGAATGTTTTACATTCAATCTAGAACTTGTCTATTGTTTTTTTGGCTCTGGTGCAATGGCAAGAATTACTTGATACGCTCGTACATCCACTTAAGAGACAATGCTCCAGTATTACTATTTCTTTTTACCAATCATAGAATTTGATTATATTTTTCTGTTGGAATTGAGGTGTTTTATTTACTGTCTGTAGGCATATACGAGAAGTCACTAAACATTTCTTTGTTATGGTCTGCAACAAACACGATGCGTGCCTGTCTTGTACAACTATACATATCGAACGAAAGAGAACAGTTTCTGTGAACTTGCTACAGCCAAAACAACATATATATCAAACAGAGGATGTTTATTTCCATTTCGTACTTAAGTTAAGTAATGTAGAGTTCGTATGTTAATCCCTCTTGTCTACGACCAATTAACCATAATAGATTACGTATTATCTAGAAACAGTGTGCACGATACGCACGATTACCGGCTAATAGACAGTGGTTAATCATAGACAGTACCACACGTCTGTCACTGCGAAGGGAACATACAATATATCAACCCTTTCACAAACGACAATATTTTAGTCTGGTCCAATTTGAAAGAAGTTGCAGACGACAAAATAAATCATATGAATACATTATAGGAGTAAATATATATGTTATAGCAAGAAAATATTGAGGCAAAAGGAGAAAGTGCTGGTTACCAACACTTTCTTCTTTTGCCTCAATGTTTTCTTATGCCTCTCCTATATTACACGTCAAAACCAGGTCTTGGTTGGGAAAGGGTTAAATGTTGGCATTTTTTCTTGCAAGTGCACCAGTTCTATGTACCCGTGAATGAACGTTTTTTTATGAATTTGTGTGTTTTGCAAGAAAGAATCTGTTGTTCAATCAAGTGTTACATTCATCTCAGCGATGAAATGGCATTTTGTCAACATTCTTTAGTAGTAAAATCTGGACCAATTTTCACTGTGATGAAGTCACCTGCATGTAAAGAGGAGATTTCAATTGAATTGATTTGTGTATGTTAGACACAGCGCACGTTACGCACGATTACCGGCTAACAGACTTCCGCCAATCAAAGACACAACAACCTGTCTGTCACTATGTAACACATTTATTTATACAAAACAACCGATCTGCTAACAGTTCCTGGTACAATAAGTTCAAAATCTTAGTGCACCAGCAAAGCGACAGGTGTGCTCGATTATTTCGATAAGGGTCTATAAGTAAATCATACGCGCATTCTGCTGACCACTTTGCCTATAAATAATATTTTCGAAATGTACTCGTGAGCTATAGTCGCGATTACATTCTAGTCCCCTTCCACTTCATTAGACTGTGGCAGATCCAGGATTTCAATGAAGGGGGGGGGGAGGGGTAGAACATACAAATAGGAGGTCTGTAGCAATCAGGAACGAGACATGGATCTAGATCAGGCAGTATCAAATTCTAAAAGAGACACTTCTCTAGATGTGAGTTTCAATTATTCATCAAGTTTAAATTCAAAAAATAAAAAAAAAACAATAAATGGTTTATTTTATGGGCTTGCATTTATTACTTGGATTATAGCACCCACAACAAAAACAACTACAGGAAAACGTGCAGAAAATATCCAATTATTCTTAAGATAGAAAGTTCCCACTATGGTACCGATTCCCAACTTTATAATTATTACGAATTACGATCCCAGATAATTATATTTCTATAAATTAGATAATAAATTACAATGTATTTGGAACTTACAACAACTGAGTCTGACAATCATGCATAATGAAGAAAGAGCCAGGCCGACAAGTAGACGATATTTATGGGTATTTATATAGCTGTTACAGTGCTGTAAATCTGTTACGTTGACATATTTAACCCTTTCCGAAATAAGCCATGGGTTTGTTCCTTCCCTATAGGACAGGTTTGTGAAAATATTAAGACTAAAAGAAGATATCAGCATTTTCTTCTTCAGGCCGACAAGAAGATGATATTTATGGGTATTTATATAGCTGTTACAGTGCCGTAAATCTGTTACGTTGACATATTTAACCCTTTCTTAAACAAGACACGGGCTTGCTTATCCCTGTAGAAAATGCTTGGGAAAATATTGAGACAAAAGAAGAAATCGGCATTTTCTTCTTCATACCGACAAGTTGTGGATATTTATGGGTATTTATATAGCTGTTACAGTGCCGTAAATCTGTTACGTTGACATATTTAACCCTTTCTGAAATATGACACGGGTTTGCTAATCCCTGTAGAAAAGGCTTGGGGAAATATTGAGACAAAAGAAGAAATCGGCATTTTCTTCTTCATACCGACAAGTAGTGGATATTTATGGGTATTTATATAGCTGTGACAGTGCTATAAACCTGTTACGTTGACATATTTTACCCTTTCCCAAACACCACAATAATGTTCTTATCCACACAATAAGTTTGGGGAAATATTAAGACAAAAGAAGAAAATGCTAATAATCAGCATTTTCTTCTTTCGTCTTAATATTTCCCTGACTATAATGATATATATATATATTTTTAAAATTAAAACAAACTTTGACGTCAGCAACTTCTGAATGAGATAATTCTGTATTTTGCCATTTGGTAATTGGTATATGATCGTGGTTATGCACTATAAGTCACAGTAACATGTGACGGAACTATTTCAGATATGTTGACACAATGAGAATAACAGATATTATAATGGGGAATCATTATTCATAACGGACGGATTATGCAACGACATCCCTGTACCTAGTGATGATATGATAAATAATGATAATACAATATATGATCTTGGTATGCACTCAGATATGTTGACAAAATGAGAATAACAGATATTATAATGGGGAATCATTATTCATAACGGACGGATATTACAACGACAACCATGTACCTAGCGATGATATGATAAATAATAATAATACAATATATGATCGTGGTTATGAACTATAAGTCACAGTAACATGTGACAGAACTATTTCAGATATGTTGACACAATGAGAATAACAGATATTAAAATGGAGAATCATTATTCATAACGGTCGGATACTGCAACGACAACCCTGTACCTAGCGTTAATTTGATAAATAGCAATAATACAATATATGATCGTGGTTATGTACTATAAGTCGAAGTAATATGTGACGGAACTATCTCAGTTATGTTGACACAATAAAATTAACAGATATTATAATGGAGAATCATTATTCATAATGGAAGGATGTTGCAAAGGCAACCCTGTACCGAGCGATTATATATGATAAATAATAATAATACAATATATGATCGTGGTTATGTACTATAAGTAAAGTTCTGTAACATGTGACGGAACTATTTCAGTTATGTTGACACAATGAGGATAACAGATATTATAATGGGGAATCATTATTCATAACGGACGGACGCTTGGGAAAATATTGAGACAAAAGAAGAAAATGCTGGTAATCAGCATTTTCTTCTTTTGTCTCAATATTTTCATGACGATGATAACAATTATTACACATTTATTCTTTATATTGAAACCAGCTTTGTTGTCTGCAGCAGTTTTCATATCAGATAAGTCCATATTTTAGTAATTTGGTAAAGTGTTTATTGGTATATGATCGTGGCTATGTACTATAAGTCACAGCAACATGTCACGGAACTATTTCAGATATGTTGACAAAATGAGAATAACAGATATTATAATGGGGAATCATTATTCATAACGGACGGATTATGCAACGACATCCCTGTACCTAGTGATGATATGATAAATAATGATAATACAATATATGATCTTGGTATGCACTATAAGTCACAGTTAACATGTGACGGTGCTATCTCAATTATGTTGACATAATGAGAATAACAGATATTATAATGGGGAATCATTATTCATAACGGTCGGATGTTGCAACGACATCCCTGTACCGAGCGATAATATGATAAATAATAATAATACAATATATGATCGTGGTTATGCACTATAAGTCACAGTAACATGTGACGGAACTATCTCAGATATGTTGACAAAATGAGAATAACAGATATTATAATGGGGAATCATTATTCAAAACGGTCGATTGTTGCACGGCAACCATGTACCTAGCCATCATATGATAAATAATAATAATACAATATATGATCGTGGTTATGCACTATAAGTCACAGCAACATGTGACGGAACTATCTCAGTTATGTTGACACAATGAGAATAACAGATATTATAATGGGGAATCATTATTCAGAACGGACGTATGTTGCACGGCAACCCTGGACCTAGCGATAATATGATAAATAATAATAATACAATATATGATCGTGGTTATGCACTATAAGTCACAGCAACATGTGACGGAACTATCTCAGTTATGTTGACACAATGAGAATAACAGATATAATAATGGGGAATCATTATTCAGAACGGACGTATGTTGCACGGCAACCCTGGACCTAGCGATAATATGATAAATAATAATAATACAATATATGATCGTGGTTATGCACTATAAGTCACAGAAACATGTGACGCCGCTATCTCAGTTATGTTGACATAATGAGAATAACAGATATTATAATGGTGAATCATTATTCATAATGGACGGACGCTGCACGGCAACCCTGTACCTAGCGACAATATGATAAATAATAATAATACAATATATGATCGTGGTTATGCACTATAAGTCACAGTAACATGTGACAGAACTATCTTAGATATGTTGACATAATGAGAATAACAGATATTATTTCACACCCGAAGGTAGTAAACCAATCAAATCACCCCATTCGTACCACGTGAGTATACAATACCTAGAGCCGTATTGCACGCACGAGATAATTGCGTGGACGCACGGGATTCTCGATATTCCAAAGCGGCTAGATCGATATTGTACGATGCACCGGTTGAACCGTCCAAATATGCATTGCACTCATTTGAACCCTACAAATATCGATTGAACCGTACAAATATGGATTTTTTCCCAAATCGAGGCTGCAGTACAAAATATCCATATTCGCATCGAAGAGTAATCTCCCTTTAGTAGAGTTCTCGTTTGCAAAAGCAAAATTGTGCATTAGAGTTGAATGTTTGTCTCAACATGATATTTTGAATTCACTGTCCTAAACAAGACATAGCTTTGATTCTGTGATTGAAAAAACACATTGGCAATACATTAAGACAAAAGGAGAAAATGATTTTAAACATCACGAAAGAGATTATTTTCATTTCAAAACATTTCTGAATTGTAGCGCATTTAATTTGCAGCAATGATAAAAATCACACTTAACCCTTTCCCAAACAAGACCTGGATTTGATGTCCATTAAAAGGCTTGACAAAAAAGTTCTAAGAGAAAAGGAGATTTGCCGTTTATCAGCAATTTCTCCTTTTTTGTCAATGTTTACATTGTTGATTTACGCATGCCATGATAGATAGTTTATATGACAAATTTCATGTACATTTCACACTATCATAATTTATGACGGTCTATTCAATCTTTTGAGACAAACATAAATCGATAAATATAGATTTAATGTCAGATGCCATGTATATTTCACAGCGTTAGAAATGTACATGAGGCCTTCATTTTTTTCATGACACAGGCCTATGTTGTTTTCTTCCTTTTTTCACGTTGCAATTCTATTTAAAAGTAATTAGATCTAGATCTTAATTTTATACAAAATTAATCTTTGTCATGTTTTATGTGGAAAAAAAAAATGATGTGAAATAAAGAGGTCATTTAACATGTCTTTGTACAATACCGAATTCTATTGGATTCATACTTTGCAGAACAAGTCTATATTTAGACTCGCCTATCGGCTCGTCCAAATATAGCTTCGTTCTGCAAAGTATTCATCCAATAGAATTCGGTATTGTACAAAGACATGTTAAATAACCTCATATTATAATGGGGAATCACTATTCATAATGGACGGACGCTGCACGGCAACCCTGTACCTAGCGATAATATGATAAATAATAATAATACAATATATGATCGTGGTATGTACTATAAGTCACAGTAACACGTGACGGAGATATCTCAGTTATGTTGACATAATGAGGATAACAGATATTATAATGGGGAATCATTATTCATAACGAACGGATGCTTGAGAAAAAATTGAGACAAAAGAAGAAAATGCTGATAACCAGCATTTTCTTCTTTTGTCTCAATATTTTCATGACGATAACAACAATTATTACACACATATTCATTATATTGAAACCAGCTTTGTCGTCTGTAGCAGTTTTCAAATCAGATAAGTCCATATTTTTGTTATTTTTTAAGTGCTAATTGGTATATGATCGTGGTTATGTACTATAAGTCACAGCAACATGTGACGGAACTATTTTAGTTATGTTGACACAATGAGAATAACAGATATTATAATTGGGAATCATTATTCAGAACGGACGTATGTTGCACGGCAACCCTGGACCTAGCCATCATATGATAAATAATAATAATACAATATATGATCGTGGTTATGTACTATAAGTCACAGTAACATGTGACGGAACTATCTCAGTTATGTTGACAAAATGAGAATAACAAATATTATAATGGGGAATCATTATTCATAACGGACGGATTCTTCAAAGGCAACCCTGTACCTAGTGATAATATAATGATAAATAATAATAATAATACAATATATGATCGTGGTTATGTACTATAAGTCACGTTAACATGTGGCAGAGCTATCTCAGTTATGTTGACAAAATGAGAATCACAGATATTATAATGGAGAGTCATTATTCATAACGAATGCACGGCAACCCTGTACCGAGCGTTAATATGATAAATAATAATAATACAATATATGATCGTGGTTATGTACCATAAGTCACTGTAACATGTTGCGGTGCTATCTCAGATATGTTGACATAATGAGAATAACAGATATTATGATGGGGAATCATTATTCATAATGGACGTATACTACACGACAACCCTGTACCGAGCGATAATATGATAAATAATAATAATACAATATATGATCGTGGTATGCACTATAAGTCACAGCAACATGTGACGGAGCTATGTCAGTTATGTTGACACAATGAGAATAACAGATATTATAATGGGGAATCATTATTCATAACGGACGGATGTTGCACGACAACCCGGTACCTAGTGATAATATGATAAATAATAATAATATAGGGTTAATTCACGTTTTTGAGGTCGTTAACATTCTCAGAGGCCCAAAAAATGCGTTATCGCCTGAGACCGCAGGTCGAAGGCGATAACCCATTTTGTGGGCCTCTGAGAATGTTAACGACCAAAAAACGTGAATTGACGCTTTTATTGCATAGAATATGAATAATTTGCAAAGAAATGTAATAAAATAAGACGAATAACTAAAAAACTTTGTGAAAATTTAGCCACATTTACACCGACAGATACCAGAGTTTTCCGGCATTCGACTCGACATATATCGAGTAAGCACGATATCCAGTAGACGGGCCGTTAGATTTTCATCGTGTAGCTATGTAGTCAAGTTTCATCGCATCTTTACTGACATAATCTTCATTTGGGTGGGCGAAATCGTAACAATATTCGACTTAGTTTTCTTTTGGAAACATACTCTGGATATTCTAACATTCATTTCAGTGCGAGTAATAAATTAAAAGGTCGGAATTTCCGAGGTAGTTCTCTGGACCGTCTGGTTCGTTTCAGACATTCGTTCAGTTCAATGAAAACAAAGTTGTAAAGGAAAAAATTGCAGTAACTATAAGAAGAAACACATAGGCTTACCACCATATTTGACCTAGACCACAACCACTCAATTCTAATTTCTATCCTTCCATGTCCACGAAATCCACTTTTAGTTTAAAATCTGTCAGAGCTCTGCCCGTTTGTTTACTTTTTGATTCCAAGAATTAAACCTACGTCACTACATTACGTCATCAGATATGGTTACTCTGGGAGACCTAGTTTACTATTGGGAAGTAAACTGGAAATGGGGTCTTACAAGAATTTACATCGCGAAAAAGGGAAATGACAAAATTTCGGCTTTATTTTCAATTTTCTGAAGCACTCACAACAAATCCCCGATCGAGGATATTTGAGTGCAAAACCGGTCCGATATCGCACGTGAATCTGCCGATTAATGCACGATTTCTCTGGATATCCGCCCGGTTTCTGCTGGTTATACAATGCCAATAACAGACTGAAAACACACATTTTAGGCAATAATACAATATAATTATGATCGTGGTTATGTACTATAAGTCACGCTAACATGTGACGGAACTATTTCAGATATGTTGACACAATGGGAACAACAGATATTATAATGGGGAATCATTATTCATAACGGACGTATTGAGCTACGGCAATCTTGTACCACTTAATAATATCAGCTTTGTTGTTTGCAACAGTTTTTAACTAGATAAGTCTATATTTTTGTTATTTGGTAAAGTGTTTATTGGTATATGATCGTGGTTATGTACTATAAGTCACGTTAACATGTGACGGAACTATCTCAGTTATGTTGACATAATGAGAATAACAGATATTATAATGGAGAATCATTATTCATAACGGACGGATGTTGCAGCGACAACCCTGCACCAAATTGAACAGAAACTCACTCGATATTATGAATATTAGGATACAAACCACGTTTGTTTGTTTTTATTAAAATGTATATGTAAATTTCAAAGTTTTACAGAAATGAAGGAATTAATGGTCGTCAGTTTATAATATTTTTTCTCATTTCATGAGGCTAATTTCCACGAAAAAAATGAAAGCAAGGAATGATACGGAAAGGGTGATAGTTGTCAAAAAAGTGGTATCAAATATGTGTGGCGTCATGGGGACAAGAGAGCCCACATATTGATTAAAGAGACATTTCACATATACTTTCTCATACATTTTATTTTTATTTTCATCTGAAATAGCATATTTTCTTTTGAAAATACTGAACATTTCAAACCAAAGTATTGCGCCATTTACGAGAAAATTATTATTTTTTCTTAAAATTAAACTAAGTGATGTATACAGTAGTTCAGATGTAAATGGAATTTGTAATTTTCGTCTGAACTTTAAAGGCGTTTATTTTGCTTATCAGCAACAATTTAAAAAAAAATAATAACATATGAACGCATAAGAATAACCAATTTTGGCCGCAAGACATAACATGGAACTGTGTAAATATTTACGTATATGCACGTTGTACAAGAAGGAGAGTGGGTGGGGTATATTCATAATTGACATTGCACCTTATCGTCGCTTTTCTACAAAAACCTCGTATCTGCAGCTTGTTTTAAGCTGCAGATACGAGGTTTTCGCAGAAAAGCAGCGTTATGATGTATTCATGATACAAATTGAGACACCTTTGTATAGTCTAGTAATCTGATAAACTAAGTAAAAACTATTTTCTTATTTGAAAAACAAGATATGAAAATACTGATGTTTGGTGGGGAATATCTTTCATTAATTTTGCAATATTTGTTCAATCCATGCTGAACCTATCCTTGTGCTTGCCCGTCAGTCTATTGTTTAGTTGAGTATAAGTCTTTGTTTCGTGACTATGACTTGACCAACAGTTGACCACGTACTCGAGTGACCTCATTGTTCACCATATTGTAGCATTGTTCACCAGATTGCAGAACAAAAACTACAAAGGTCGTATTTGAATCGTACTTGATGTAAACACAGTCAATCATCACATTCAAAAGAAAAGTTATCGTTCAATCACGTGTAGTCCTCAATTAACAAGTCTAGAACCATTCTGATAAATCAGTCGCGTCCATTCTAATTACCCGGGGGAGTTAGACTACAGAAAAACAATGCAGCTTCAACAGATTGTAAATAAACATGTTCAATGAGATCGATTATAAACAAAGCTGCAATGTGAGTTGCAAATGTAATGAAAGACTCAGAAAGTGTCAGGTTCGTGGTATAAAGAGCTAGATCTATATTCAAGCGAAAAATATTGACAACGTTTTTTCTGTTTTCATCTAGAAATGTGATTTTTTGGTTTATGAAATAATAAATGAATAGTCATACATATTTCTGTCCAATAAGAGGTCTTCTAGTATGTCTCGAATGTTTGAGGAACAATGCATTTGATCGTTCTGTATTATATGTTGAATAACTTCGTAGGCCTATTATTTTGAGCGTTTGAAGATACTATGATATACATGTACATGTAATTTTAGACACCAGAATCGTAAAAAAAGTAAATTGTTTTAACATTGTTGTCCTTTTTTCATCTGCGATATTCTGTTATTTTAATCGAACAAACAACGTTATAATGACACATGTATACAAACTATACCAATGTAAACAAAGAAGAACGTTCTTAATCTAAAATACATTCTACATGCATAGGTTCGATTTTTGCAAGGACATTTGCAAGATTCAAACCATCGCATGTAAAATTACAGTAGTTACTATGAGTTCGAAAGTGTATTGTTTATATAGACCTGTACGTTTTGAAGACCTGTTCCATAGTATCTTGACCGATAAAACTACTATACAGGTTTTGTTGGGGAATTCCGTAAGATGTACATAATGAGAAGGGCTCCACTATATGAGTTGCCGTCTATATTTTCAGCTGAATGAGTTCACACAAGATCCCGGTATGGGTGAATACCTGTGTATTGGGGACTATATTTGCCTGTACTGTGAAGAAACAGAGGGATATGTCTACAGCGACCAATCCAGGTGAGCCAGACATTTTACATGCACACATCCTCCAGAAACTCTGCCTACATGACGTAATCAATTACGTCAAAAGTAGTTGAAGTGTTCAATGAGTCCCTTTAGTGTTCGACCTACTTTTTGGACCAATGAAATTACAGTATATTGTAAAATTTCCCCCATATGTTTCGCATAAACGAGACTGAAGGCTAGTTTATGTGACGTCTATACATAGCCACGCCCCCGTCCCCGATGAACCACTAGTAGAACTACTTGATATAAACAATCAATGCGCTGCGCGCATTTGAATGTTTATTTCGCGTAGACTCTACTATATGTAGCTTCTATATCACTATAAACTTAATCCTTTTCTTAACCTGTATTGCTCCCACTAGGCTCAAACTGTATTGTTCCATTACGCATTCCAGTAAATGTATGTATTGTCCTTACAATTCCAAAAGTTCCAAAACAGAAAAAGCTTTACATATTAAATTTTGTCTTCAAATATTTAGATGTTGAGATATTGTTTGTCAAAACTGATGAAATAAGCATTTCGGGAAAGAAAAAATAAAATGCTTTCATGTACATTCATTGGCATTTTGGGTTAATTATAAAGGTATACGAAGTTACACTTGTCCACTACAGGTCAAATTCACCCTGCTTGTTCAAACATTAGCCGAAATATCGGCTGCTTTGTTTTAAACATTTTGATACAACTGAAATCTGTTTTTTTGATTATTTATTTGTGTTGGCAATGAGCGTAAATATACTACGACAATATCTTGCGATGAGATCTAGGTATATATCTTTGTCGTTTCTACAAGCTTCATTTATCGATGCTTTTTTATATTTATCATGTTGGTTAATCACGTGACACATAACTTTGGAAAATCTTCAATTTTTTCTTTATTAAAACTTGTCCAGTTTGAATTCGGGTTGAAGCAGCAAAGGTAGAAAATGCCAATAATAACTTCGACGTGGTGGATTTTTGAAATCTCTTCTGATAAATAAGTTATTGAAGATCAACCAAAAGTTTTAATTGATCTTCAATAATTTTTTTATCGGCTGTATTTTTTTTTCAAAAGTCTACAACGTCTATCTTATGTATGTGTGACGTCTGTCCTCCTTCTCTGCTTCAAACCGAATTCAAATTGGATCCGTTTTAAAGGCCCAGTCACACTACAGCGTATGGAGCCAGCGTATGAGTAACGTACGGAATTTTTGGGCATACGCTGAAATACGCTGGAGATACGCTAGGTGTACGTTGGTATACGTTACTCATACGCTGGAGTACGTCGGTATACGCTGATGTACGCTAAGGGCCAAAATAATTTTTGAACATGCACAAAAATTTTCAGCGTATGCCAGCGTATGAATTTTACGCTCGTCATTCGTTTCTCATACGCTGAATACGCTAGAGGTACGCTAAACATACGTTACTCATACGTCGAGTACGCTGAATGTACGTTTCTCATACGCCGAGTACGCTTCTTATACGTTGAATATCGGCAACGCTAATGTGGAGGTTTCAGTGCTGCAACACCACAAAATTCATCAGAATTAGCAGTTTAAATGCTACACATAAAAAATGATAATGGTAATAATAACAGTAGAAGCTGTAGAAGATAACAGAGGACGAAGAAGAAAAAGAAATAAGAAGAAATAGAAGAAGAAGGGAAAGAAAACGGAGAAAAGAAGAAATAGATGAAGGAGAAAAAGATGGAGAAGGAGAAGAAGAAGAAGTAGAAGGAGGAGGAAAAGAAGTAGAAGGCGATGGAGAAGAAGTAGAAAAAGAAGACCTTATCCTCCTCCTTCTCCTCTTCCACATCCTCCTCCTCTTCCACATCCTCCTCCTCTTCCACATCCTCCTCCTCCTCCTCCTCCTCCTCCTCCTCCTCTTCTTCTTCTTCTTCTTCTTCTTCTTCTTCTTCTTCTTCTTCTTCTTCTTCTTCTTCTTCTTCTTCTTCTTCTTCTTCTTCTTACTATTGGGTGTCAATTTACTTTCAATGAGTATGGCCAGTTTAATGGTGCACTGAGAAATGAAGGTATGGTACTTCAGGAACTGTCTGCACATGCCTCCAGAACACTTTTAATGCTCACTTTAGTGTACGTTCATCATACGTTAGGTTGACGTTCCGCACTCGTTTCTCATACGTGAAAGGTACGCTGATGTACGCTACTCATAAGTCGGAATACGCAGTGAGTTCGCTGCTCATACGTTGGCAGTACGCTAGGAATTTTGTTTTCATAACCGTTGTTTGATCTTAAGAAAACATCATACGCTGAAAAGTTGTGCGCATGGATAATTTTCCGAAATATACCATACGTTACTCGTACGCTGGCTCTATACGCTATAGTGTGACTGGGCCTTAACACAATTATTGCAGATGTTTGGAAATTATTGTATCACGGATTATCCACCGTGTACATAACACTGAATTAATAGATTGTAGGTAAAACTATATTATGGAACTTAAAGTTGATCGGATTAAAAGAACAAACAAAAGTAAATACTTGCCCCTCACTATATTCAGTTAATCTTTTCTAGCTCAATGATCTTATCTCTTATGTTTTCTCTGATAGTAATGTCAAAACTAAATGTTGTTTGGGAAGGATAGACAGAGAACAGTATTAAGCTATTGGCAATGAAAACAAATATTACAAATCTTCTTGTTTGTAAAGATTCCATACAGAAACGCTTATCATGGCTCCGTTATTGCTTTTAGTAATTCTTTAATGCCAAAGAATGTGAAAAATGCTCTTGCTTTCGCAGAAACAGTTTAGAAACTGTATACAATGAAGGATATAGATCAGTTTGTAGTAAGCTTAAAGATACATGCACCAGAATAACGCATTACCACACAAAGACTCTTTTGACGCCTTACAAGATGATGGCTTTGGAAATCATCGTGAAAAATGAAGTAATTGGTTTTGAT
The DNA here is from genome assembly GCA_963680895.1 of Fragum sueziense. Classification (NCBI taxonomy): domain Eukaryota; kingdom Metazoa; phylum Mollusca; class Bivalvia; order Cardiida; family Cardiidae; genus Fragum; species Fragum sueziense. The sequence goes on along the minus strand of OY804599.1, from coordinate 4,314,471 downwards.
AATGTGTTCTGCTAAGAAATATCAAAATATATAAATTTCATTCTGTTGAAGTTGTTGTCTGAAACATCTTTGTTTAAACAGTTCCAATTTTTGTCGTCTTTTTGTAGGTTATAGAAAATTTACATTTTATCATTTTGTATTACCACGGAAAATCATTAGCAGAAGCCGTGGTGTATTTGATCAGATCCAGTGTGCTTTCTACAATTTCCGCGAACAGTAAGGGCGGGGGGGGGGGGGGGGGGGGCTGCAAGAATATAAAATGATCAGATCGTGCTTGTATGCAGACTGACCAGGGTCTATGTTGGTCAAAAATGAAATATGGGCCTCCTTCTATATGCCAACTCATTCACCTTCACCTATAGAAAAAGGTCAATGCCACAAAAAATCAGCAACATTATCAAGTGCTTTCAAACATTTTAGCAAGACGTCAAACAACTTGTTAGCCGTTTGACATTTGTTTGTTTTACATTATCTTTATCTAACGAAGGAAATTTTGGACTTTTGTCTTTTTGTTGCTGGATCTGATAAGCATGACTGTTTATTGCTGGTTTCATTCGCCATGGCACTTACCTATGGGCAAGACATGTTCATATTTTGCATAAAGCCTAACATACCCAAAGAGATTTAATCATATTATACGTTAATGTATGACAGATTTGAAAAATAAAAACTTTTAAGAAAAGAAAAGGATGAAGCCATGAATCTTCTGGAATAAGTCGATCTTTAAAGCAAGGCCTGGTTGAACTTGTTTGGTGTTCAATAGTCCTTTTTGTCAGATGAGTTTAAAAGACTATACTTCAGCAAGACTTCATTGCGTTATCCCGCCTTATCTGCTTCAAACCTTTTCAAAATCGGTCAGGTATCAGCATTATCATTGCACATTATTGCAAATTTTGTGTCACGTGGTTCCACGCCGCGTGTTGAAACGTCGATTGTTGTCTATAAATATGAATGGTAATAACCGATATGGTTGACTGATCTTAGTAGGCCCAATCTGGCATCTTTTGGGAAAGAGGTAATGAAATTTGTCTGTTCTTCTTTCATGTTGTTCATATTTTCATATTTCACTGTTTACAACGTAGCAGGTGCAGTAATTATATTACCGGTCAATGTGCTTATCAGCTTCGTAGTTTTGTCTTCGTGGTAGTTCTGGTTGCCCGGTGAGACGATTTCAACAAGTTATCAGATAAATAGCTCAACTTAAATACTAGAAATCCCTTAATCTATCAGGTTAATTTGTTCGACGAATTTCAAACGGTGCCTTGGTGAGGTCCTCAGCTTGAGTTTCGTTGTACCTAACTTTTACCCACTTCCCTCTTAATTCGTTGAAAATCCTATTTAGAGGCTTTCTATTCCTCTTTCTTACTTTTCCTCAAGGTAACGAAACAAAAATCATAAATGTCTTGACATGGAAATGGAATATTGTTAGTACTGCGAAGGCTGTTCTAGGTTCATGTTGAGATATAGATCAATTTTAAACCCCAGCTCGTTGCCATGATTGTTCTGTACTGCACTGTGCTTTCGTCCAAATAATAGATGACGAAACATTTTTGGGACCACGCTTAGCTTAAACAAAACGAAATGTGACCACGCTTTCATTGACTTTTCTATATGCTAAGTCATTTATTACGACCAACTGTTGATTTTTTAAGGGAGCATTTGTATGTATAGTAATAGTGTTTCAAACTTCGAAGTAAAAGGAGAATATAATGGTTATCAGCATTCTAGTCTTCTTTCTTGTATGTTCCCTCAAACATTTTATTTCTGAAATGACAAAACGAGTTACACGTATTCTTTTAGAAAGGGTAAACGTATGCTTTTTGACTGAATATTTACAGCAAATGGAACGTTCGTTTGTTAATCGATAAGTTTTTATCTACATTCTGGTGTGATATATTTCATTTGCCATCCCTTGGTCGTTAATACGCTTTCAATTATATCTAATTACAACAACAGTGGTTTAATTAAAGCCACTTAAAATCTTTCTAATTCAAACGAATGGAAAATTGGCAATTTTCTTCGTAATAAAAATCAAAGCTGGACATAGAAATAGCTGTTTTGCAAATACCGTTTTATATGAAAGGATTCCACACTACACGGGATGATAGAAAATCGTCGCTTTTAAACGAAAACCTCGTGACTGCAGCTTGTTTTAAGCTGCAGTTACGAGTTTTTCGTTGAAAAGCATCGAAATGATCTTTAAACTCTTTCCCAAACAAGACCTGGTTTTAAAGTCCCTTTATATAAAATGACGGGGAAAGTATTGAAACAAAAGAAGAAAATTCGAATAACTAGCATTTTCTCTTTTAGTCTCAATAGTTTTTGTGCCATATTTTGCATTAATCCATTCTTTATCAAAATCTTTTTTGTTGTCTGTAGATGATTTGAAATAGGAACAAGGTAAATATTGTGTGGTTTGGGAAAGTGTTAAGTAGGTGAGCACCTTGTATGTCCGGGGTTAATTAGTACAGTACATAGGAAAGTCCAGAGATTTGTAGAAATTGGTAGAATTCCTCATATGATGAGCTACAAAATACATCTTTCAGTGGGTTTCTTTAGTTAGTGAAAACGAACTAATTCTAGCAAAATATTGCAATCGAATTGCCCCTTTCCCAAACGAGCAGATTTCAGACTGTTCTTATTCAAAAGCCACCACGCCACAAAGAAAAATTTGAGCTTTTGTAAACATTAATGTTACATTATTTTACTTGATTTATACATGTATAAATGAGTCAGAATCTGGAAAATCTCTCTTACAGGCCTTCCATTTCATAAATTTGTGTTTCATGATCAGCCTGTGCCAAAAATTAATGAAGTCTTCCGGACACCTGCTGTCTTACAGTGTCTACATGTCATGAAAAAGCTTATGGAGTCCAACATTGTTCATGATCAGACTGTGTCCATACGCCGGCTGATCTTGAACCATGTTGGGTACAAAGGCCTTAACGGACCTTTTTTCAGATCCTGGCTCAAATATAATAAATTTGCATTCCATAAGTATTATTTCAATTTATATAAAGAGTCTAGATAAAGTTTTAATCTTTTGTACTTGATTTATTTTCAGTGCGACTCATAATGGACTATGTATCTATACAAATCAAGACAGAAATAGACCCACAAACATACCTAACCAGCATGGTGAGTGGAACAATTACCATTAACAGACGGCAATATTTTAGACTGGTCCAAATTCAAACATATTGCAGACGACAATTTCAAGTCAATAAAATTTGTATTTGCACAAATCAAGACAGAAACAGGCCCACAAATATACCTAACCAGCATGGTGAGTGGAACTTTTCCCGTTACCAGACGGTAATAATTTTAGACTGATCCAAATTCAAACATGTTGCAGACGACAATTTCAAGTCAATAAAATTTGTATTTGCACAAATCAAGACAGAAACAGGCCCACAAATATACCTAACCAGCATGGTGAGTGGAACAATTACCATTAACAGACGACAATAATTTAGACTGGTCCAAATTCAAACATGTTGCAGACGACAATTTCAAGTTAATAAAATGTGTATCTACACAAATCAAGACAGAAACAGGCCCACAAATATACCTAACCAGCATGGTGAGTGGAACAATTACCATTAACAGACGACAATAAATTAGACTGATCCAAATTCAAACATGTTGCAGACGACAATTTCAAGTTAATAAAATGTGTATCTACACAAATCAAGACAGAAACAGGCCCACAAATATACCTAACCAGCATGGTGAGTGGAACAATTACCATTAACAGACGACAATAATTTAGACTGGTCCAAATTCAAAGATCCTACAGAAGACACCTTAAAAGATATATTTTCTCTCTTTGTGTAGAAAATATTGTGGGTAATGAAGAAAGTGCTTGTCACAGGTGTTTTTATTCATTTTCCACAATGGTTTCAAAAGCATTTATCATCTAGGGAGTCGAAAAGAGTCAATGTGTTGGAATTAGATAGCCCTTCCAATGGCAGATATTGTCCCTTCCGGATAATTGAGAATGGACGGAGGAAGAAGAAAGATGGATAAATAATGCATCTTTTAAAAAATGTCAATAGTTTCCCCAAACCGCAGCTCTGACCATTGTTTTCTCCTTTTAATTCAATGTTTTCCAAATTCTTCTCTCAAAGGGATGTCAAAACCAAGAATTGTTTTCGAATATCTGACATCGAAATCTTTGCTTATATCTTTGCTTATATCATAGAGACTTGGAAAATAATTCTCCGTTACCTTCAATATTTACTACGCTACCACGTACAACGTACACATTTTTACTTTTGACGTAATCATTTTGGGGTCCACATGCCCTTTCAAAGTTTGGGATTCTATTTTTTGTGTGTTTCTTTTTTAAATTCTTTTTTTGAAAAGTGTAATTTCTATCGTTAATGATTTTCTGTTATAGTTGTGGTGTTTCAAGTGTGCATACAGAACCGCTACAAACTCAACAAGAAGTATAGAAAATGGTTGACGTCCATGCAAAATGACGGATGTACAGAGGCGAACCTCGTCAGTATACTGGCACAGTCAAAGGTACGTTGTGATGGTTCTACACAAGATTACACAAGATTAATATAAAGTTTGACATTTTCGCAAGCCAGGTTACGGTGTTTTTAAACCCATTACCAAACTTGTCCAAATTCAAAGATGCTGCAGACAACGATTTAAAGTGAATGAAATTTAAAATTTGATGGTCTTTTTATTAGTAGAAAACATTGTGGAAAATGAAGAAATTGCTTGTGACAAGCAATTTCCACATTTTCCACAAAATTTCTTCATTTTCCACAATGTTTTTCAAAGCCTTTTTTCGCGGGGGAGTCAAAAGGAGTCAATGTGCAGTAATGGGTTAAATTACAATGAAACCAATCAATCTGTCCATAAATGCATTCTGATCAAATTTGTTACCAGTCTTTTACATAGATATTTTGGAATAACAGCGGCAAACATGAAAGTCATTTTGTTCCGAAAGTCTGATTTTAAAACGCGTTTCAGATCAAGGAAAGTTGATACTATAAATCCGAAGATTTGTCATAGTTGTGTGTTGTTTTTTCGGAAGACATAAAAACAGGGCCTGGAGCAAGGCTAATTATTAAAAGTTTATATCTTGTACTTGTCTATTAGCCTCAAATGTTCAGTGTTTTTTCTTATAATTCTGTTAATATATATTTTTAGACGGCAGCCGAAGCAGAGAATAATGACAACGAACTTGAACAAAAACGACAACACGGGAAAAAGGTCCGTTACGGGGAGGTCGTACAGGTAATGTTATTATGATGTTGTTTACACCCTTTCCCAAACAGTCACGCTTTCTGACGCCCCTGAAGAAACATGCCGGGTGTAAACATTGTGGAAAAGAAGAAATATGTTGTGACAAGCAATTCCTCCATTGTCTACAATGTTTTCTAACTAAGCTATTTGGAAACATTTTCAAAATTTATCAAATTTCAATTGTCTCTGCTACAGTACAGGTCATTAAGAATCTTTAAAGGGACATTTCATTCCAATTTCAATTTTTTAAAGTATGTCTTGATGCCAAGATTGGTTATTCTAATGAGCATAAATACTATTAGTTTTTTGAAGTTGTTGTCAATAAGCGAGAAACACACATTTAAAGTTGAGACATAATCGATAAATTGCATATAAATCCGAACTGTTGTCCACAACAATTTGTTCAGTTTTAACACAAAAATATAAATTTCTCGTAAACGGCGCAATACTTTGGCTTGAAATTTTCAGAATTTTCAAAAGGAATTATGCTCTTTCAGATAAAAATAAAAGTAAAATTTATGACAAAAAATTCTGAAATGTCACTTTAAGTTAATTACGTGTATTGGCATCTTGATCAGATTGTGTGTATACGCAGACCCATATACATGTGGATCCATGATGTCCGCAATGATCATTTTAAGACCCTATTTCCATATTCCGACTTGTATTTAAACACTTTTTTGTCTATTTGTTTCAGTTGAAGCACATCTACACAGGGAAGTATGTCCATATGAGTACCACACAGACTAGCCAGATAGACAAAAATTATATGAAGGTATAGTCTGTAAATATTGACCTGAACCTGATGAATATACAATGAGTAATTGTGACACGGAATAATCAATACTCGCCAGCAATCCTCACTGACTGTCGAGCAGAGTCGAAAATTCACGTATGCATTATGACTTTGTATAGTGCCCATGCTTCTGGTGTCAATATTTGTTGGAAAGTGATTATTTTGCATTACAATTACTCATTGCATATTCAACAGGTTCAGGTCAATATTTATGAAGAATAACCTGAAGGGGAATCTGTAAAGTTCTTTTCAATGGCAACGAATTTTGCGCTAAAAATAGACTGGGTTTACCGTTATGTTTTGATAAACCGTTGCTGTTGTTATTTTCAATGGCAACGAATTTTACGCTAAAATAGACTGGGTTTTCCGTTATGTTTTGACAAACCGACGGTGTTGTTATAAAATCTCATAATTACGGCTTGATTCTAGCCGTAGTTACGAGAGTTTATAACAAAACCTACGAAATACTAATGTTTGTCCGAAATCACGCCACGGTTGACTGGATAAAATTGTTCCCTATTGAGGTGAAATCTATTAAGTGCGAAAGGACTGATACAGATAAACACTTGAGCCGGGATCTGGAAAAACGTCCCTTATAGCATTTGAGACAGCCATGTTTCAAGATCAGACTGTCTAGGTGCAGTCTAACCTGATCCCATGTTACTCGCATATGGTTGCTACAGACCATGACGAAGCTATTGGAGAACAATGGGGTTCCTGATCAGACTGCGTGTATACGCAGGCTGATCTGGAACCATGTTGGACTCAAAGGCCTTAACGTTTTTCCAGATCCTGGCTCATTTGTATTTATCTTTAGTTTCTAATTCTTTGGTTTGTTACAACCTATATAGTCCCAGATGCTGTTTCGGAGGGAATAAATCCAATAACAGACGATAAAATTTTAGACTGGTACAATTTTAAAGATGTCGCAGAGGACAATTTCAAGTGTATGGAGTTCTGCAATATTTTTCCTTTTTCAAATACCGTGTGAAATGATGTCATTGTTTGCAACAACCAATTTCTTCGTTTGTTTCAAGCAACTTCTTTTACCAAAATGTTTATTATCACGAAGCCTTCATCTTGTGGGACACAAAAATGGCATAATGTTGGAATTTATTGAATATGAATTCTCGTCATATCTTCATATGTGAGCGTTGCTATTAATATGGTAATTGTACTAATTATATTATTTTTTATCTGAATACCTTACCGACTAATTTCGTGTGAATCTATTCAGATAACGCATCAAACAGCATTATCTAGCTTCAAACCTTCGTGGAAATATGATGTATAATCATTATTATCATTAATTATGGATGGTATATCTAAAGCATGCTATTTCATCTAACATTCAAAGAGAGCAACAAATTAAGTATCAACCAACAAAAGTATCTATTGACAAGATAAAACCTTGCTGCGGATTTTGGTAAATAATGACATTAATGAAAAAAACTCACCATCAAAAGGCATTTTATGTATAGAATCTACTTAGCATTCCTTAATACTACATCAATAAAAGAAGTCGTAGTGAAACATTATTTCGTTACTTTTCCTCAAACACCTCGTAACTGCATTTTGTTTAAGCTGCGGTTACGTTGTTTTTTAATGAAAAGCGACGATTTACAAGCTTGAGATCCCTATGCGACTTGAAACAGTTTACACAATCCTTGTTGTCTACTTTTCTATAAACGTTTAAATGAACCATAATGGCATTCGAGCCCAATATATAACATAACCTGTTTGACCTCAGTCTTAGTTTTTTGTAGGAGACAAAAGAATCTGGATCAGACTGCGCATAGGCACATGCTAATCTGGATCCAAGTTTGGTATCAACAGCTGGGCCACTCTCCCAGATCAACAGAAATGCCAAAATAGAAAAAAAATATACCGCTGCTTTTCAACAAAAACCTCGTATCTGCAGCTTTGAATAAGCTGCAGTTACGAGATTTTTGTTGAAAAGCGACGATAATCTTGTGTTGCGGTCAGTTACATGTATGTAGCATCGATTTGGACCGGTCTAACATATAGTGTTCTGGAAAAGGGTTAATGCAGCTAGAAGTACAGAAAGAATTATGTTTAATGTATTTTTGATGATGTTTAGATCTACTGCTATCCGACAGATAGTCAGTTAGTCTTACATTAATATGTAACAATTACGATACAGTGAATCTGCATTAATTGCATGCATTTGATCAAATTCAATGTTAATGTATGACTATTAACCCATTCTGACATATTGACGTTTTTCGACGCACCAAAAGATAAAATAGAATAAAGAAAATTCACGTGAGAAGCCAAAAATGTTTTACACCCTTAAGGACCAAAAAATCTATTCTATTAAATTGCCGTTTGCAGCATTTTTCAGTTTGGTCAAGTCTATAGTTTCATAATCTGGTAATCGATTAATTGCAGGGAGGTAAACAAGCCAGCATGTTTCCCTACGTTTTTTCGCTAATTAAGTTAAACTTTCCCAAACAACAAAAATTTAGGGTCGTCCAATTTGGAAGCTACTGCAGGCAACAAAATGCATGTTGTTATTGATAGAATGTGTGTACAAGATAGCGCAAGAAATATTGAGACAAAGGGAGAAACTGCTGGTTATCAGCAGCTTCTTCTTTTGTCTCAATGTTTTCCCAAGCCTATTTTATCAGGTACGTCAAAACCAGGTCTTGTTTTGGGAAGGGGTTGATTAATAATGAGGCATCAACGATAGTAAGGATGTTACATTATATTTTTGTGTTACAGTCAGACTAGGCATTCTGCTTTGTGATTATATGGAATACGGTCGAAGCAAGAAGTTTGAAGTTATAAAATATCCTTGGTCGAAGTAACAACAAGGCATTTTGAGAAGATTGAGTGAAAAAGAAGAATTCTAATTACCTACAATTACATTTTTTGTCATCAGATTTCTTTTTTTTTGTTAACGATGATCTTGTAGTCTACAACACATCTAAATTTGCAACTTTCAATCGAATATCGTCTGAGAACGGATATATGTAAAATGAAAACAATTTTAGAAATAATTTCTTGTTGATCTTATTCATTATCTAATAAGTTTATCAAACCCCAATTATTATGAAGATAATTTTGGTGATCAGTATTGTTTTCTTTTCTCTTGATGTTTTCGAAAGCCTCTTTGATTAGTTTCGTCAAAAACCAAAATTTATTTGTTAAAAGTGTTAAGCAGTCCCATTACATAATCAGATCAGTCCCTAATTAACCTATATCGTCGCTTTTCAACGAAAACCTCGTAACTGCAGCTTGTTTTAAGCTGCAGTTACGATGTTTTTGTTGAAAATCTGCGATATACGTGTACTTTCCAGGTTTCCCTACATGACTTCAACGCTAAAAACGCACAGTTCCGAATATTGCCAAGATACAAGGTGAAATCCGAGGGCGAAGTTGTAAGTGCTTTAATTTACTTCGTTAACATTTTTCCTTTGAAATATTCCTCGATTTAATCAATACAGGTAAGAGAGCTATTAGCCTGAAAAGAGTCTTCTAAATAACACTGTGTTGTAAGTTGTCCGTTAGATTTGTGTAGTTTGTACGGAAGTTTTGAGTGGTCAATCAAAGATGGCGTCCGTGGAAAATCGTTAGAGGTGGGTGTCTTATTTTTTCGTCGATAATTTCCTTAAATGGCCGTATCTTGTCTTGATACTGATATCAGCGTACAGGAGAAATGTATACCTATTCACGGTGCTAAATAGCCAAGAACCAGTGTTGTCCTATCGCATTCAGTCGATGTGCAAAGACAGCCCAACACGGAAAACTTTTTTCGAAGCGAGAAAGTTGGCCTTTTCAGGATGATTACTTAGTAAACAGCGAACTAGGGAACAAACTATTGGGTGTTTTTAACATGCTCTTTTCTGTGGTTACCATTATTTCACACAAAAATGTCCAGACTGACCACAAACACTGTGTTTACTAAATGATCAAACAACGGTGTAGTCACAGTGAAAATATGCAGACACAACGGTGCAGTTTCTATGTTATCTGTACGGTGTAGTTATTATTTTCATAACAAATTGTGAATGGTGTAGACTTGGTATGTTGTATAGGCCAAACTAGCTCTAACAGCTAGCAGACCATCTGCACATATCATTTATCTCCCTGAAATACCTTGGTTTTAGAAAACTCAGTTCTCTCCTATGATGAAAACGCCGCCATCCTCAAAGTAAACTAAAACAAAAGTTAAGGAATATGTCGTTTTCTCTTTTCTTCATTCACCTAAGCCTAAACAGTTCAATGTATGTTTAATTTAATTTTCGGAAGACATTTTTTGTTATTTGTTATTGAATTAACATCTGACGGACATGATGATCTCAAGGAATACCCTCACAAAATATTAAACAAGACATGCAGTAAACGTCTTTTTAGAGCAATGTTTACTGACTTACCGTAAGATGTGGGTGCAATGGCCAGTTTGTTGTTCATCTGTTCATTTGATTATTTAATAGATTCGAAATTTCGGCTCTGGCTTTGCATTTTTCTTTGTAACTGTTTTAATTGCTTATTACAATCAATTCTTGTCATTAATGAAATGATTTCAACTCATGGAGTATGACAATTATTGATCGACACGTATCTTGTTTTCAAATTGACCCCCCATTGAAAAGTGTGATTTTACCCAAAATAAAGGATTCCATCAACAAAACATAAATCATAGATAACAAAACGTGAATTATAAATTTGTTTCATAAACATTTGAGCATTTTTTCGTCCTGTTTCGTAATTAAGTCTTGAAAATAGAATTACAGAACTGCAAAATTCATTTTTGCATTTTCAGACGTAATTAACCTCTTCTTCAGGACTGAAAATTTTCTGACCAATTTTTTATTTGGGCCCACTCATAAAATGTAACCATTCGCAATGAAAAAAACTTCTATATTCTATTCGCCAAAATCGTTTGACTGTTGGGGTAAATGCATTTAAGTACTTCACAGAGAGTAGAACTTACACACATCTATAAATAAATAACAGAACAGAACAGAACAAAGTTTTATTAAGACTTGTACATAACATACATCGTCTAAATACACAACTCTTGCATAACAAAGCGTGAATAATGGCAAATGCATCCACCCTTCGATCACACACACAAACACACGCACACAAACACACAAACACACACACAGACTCACACACGTACAAAAATATGAGTGATATATGGTCGCTTTTCCACGAAAGCCACGCACCCGCAGCTTGTTTAAAGCTGCAGTTACGTGGTTTTCGCTGAAAAGCAGCAATATATAGGTTGTTGTATATAATTTTGAAAGTAATGTGATGGTAAATACTGAAATCTAGCTTTAACTGAGAGGGAGATTAGAGTTCAATCCCAAATGATTCTTAATAGTTTAACAATGATAGAGAATAAATGTATTATGATCCTTTCCAAACATCAGATAATAGTGCAAGTCTGAAATCAAATTAGTTGCAGATGAATTAAACCGGTATGTATTATTGTTTTTATTCGTATAGTAAGTTTTGTGAGAAAAGAAGAAAGACTGGTTGTTAGCACTTTCATCCTTTCTCTTAATACTTCCCAACGTATGTGTGATTCAACATCAAACCGGGACTTATTTTGGAAAGGATAGAGCATGTCAAAATGGTTCGATTAAGTCTAAATGGTATTTAGTTTGTTCTCTCTACATTTTAAACAATGTTTCAAGTAAATGGCTAACTTAGTAAGCGTGTTTGCATTTTTGCTTTTGAAAAGTTTACAAAGTTTATACATAGATGGTTTAATATAATAATACTTATCAATATATTTACGTCTTAATTCGCGGTATGTTGGACATGTCAAACAGAAATGATAGAGATCTTCGATTTCATTTTTTTTCCACATACAATACATAAACGTTCATTTCGTGGCAAACGAGTTGGTCCATATCTACCTGTTTGAATCCTGAGGGGATGTGCCGATAGCCTAAATTTTGTTAAGTAGAATCTCAAGTCGTATGGGACTACGTTTAGATATCTCTCATATTGAAACTCTGTTTTAAAAGTTACGTATTCCTCTAAAATAGAGCTTCTATTTAATGCGGCATGCCACTCCTGAATATAACAGTCTACAACTCGCTGTTTAAATACTGATGGGAATGCTTTCATATAGTCTAGGTTGATATTATAGAAATAAATGAATTGCATTGTTTTTCATCGGGAACCGACCTTCCTTTACCATCTTATGAAAAGATAAACAATTACCAAGTTGATCAGCGCTTCTCTATGACTTAACAAACTGTTCATTTCAGCCATTGTTTTCATGTCTCGTGGGGAAAGAGAAGAGTCCCTATCCGTATCATCTGTTTGAGCACGTCCAATAGAAATATCAGGAATTAAGGTCGGAGCTTTTTGAACGACTTTATGGGGTGTTGAACTTCGTGTTTGTTATGTATAGGACTCATGCATTCAAAATCGGGGATATTATCGATAGAAAGATTGTTAACTCCAATATCCTTTTTTCTACGTTGATGAGTTCTATCTTGTGTATTCTATGCTCGCAAATGGGGATGATGTCCTAGTCTGACTTCTTGATAATATCCGGAATTATACTAAAGTTCAGAGTTTTAAAACCTTTTTGACCTGTATGCGCATTGATCTCCCTCCTGTGCACTTTTAATATCTGGCTGGAATGGCCCTGTTCCGAATGTAGACATATTGTCACCTTCTTTGCTGCAAAGCATTTACAAGTCAGTCACATATTAACATAATTGTTGAAGAATTTCGGTAGTAATTGTAAAACATGATTCCCAGTCGTGAAAACGTTATCATTAAACATTACACTATTATCATTCCAGAAATAATAAGTTCTGTATTGCTTCAAGTCTACACCGTTCACAATTGCATTATGTCTACACCGTTCACAATTTATTATGAAAATATAACCACACCGTACATAAAACACAGAAACTGCACCGTTGTGTCTGCATATTTTCACTGTGACTACACCGCTGTTTGGTCATTTAGTAAACACAGTGTTTGTGGTCAGTCTGGACATTTTTGTGTAAAATAACCGTAACCATAGAAAAGAGCATGTTAAAAACATCCAAGTTAGAACAAAGTTTGTTCCATAGTTCGCTGATTACTATGTAATCATCCTTAAAAGGGCAACTTTCTCGCTTCGAAAAAAGTTTTCCGTGTTGGGCTGTCTTTGCACAACGACTGAGTACGATAGGACAACACTGGTACTTTGATATATAGAACCGTTGATAGGTATATATTTCCCTTGTATAATGATATTAGTATCAAGGCAAGATACGACCGTTTAAGAAAATTATCGATGAAAAACTAAGACACCTACCTCTCATGCTGTATCATTGTCGCCATCTTTGAATGACTGCACAAACATAACGGACAACTTACACCACAGTGAATAAGTGATATTTTCGATTCTGATAAGACTGCGATGTTGTTGATTGAATATATTGCTCGAAAGATGCTTGTCAGGGCCTGATTCTAAAAACTTTGATTAGCGTCAACCAAATGGTTATACACCCGTTTTTATATTGGGCATATGCCCAATATATTATAACCAGTTTTTCACTCTCGATCCCCCCAGACATCACTCCAGACATTACATTCTAACTCTGTCCCGCTGAGCTAAGTGTTCAAGCCAAACTACGTTATTTCAAACACCACAGAAGCGTCCTTTATCATTCACTATCTTCAACGTTTTTCATCACTTTCACTTCTGCGACAAATAAGGAGGGGGTTAATAATTACATTTGATGAAATTTTCGCTTAGATTGAATACCTGTTAGAATTTTCAGCGTTTTTACAATCTTTTTGGTTGAGTAAAGAGCTTGAAAACAAAATAGTGTAACTCTAAGATAAATTCCATGTAGTTAAAATGTTACTGCTCTGATTTTTTCTACGGTCATTTAGCCTACCAGTGCACTGGTCAACAGGTGTTTAACTGGGTCACTGGTTGACCTACTACAACTTTGTACCCTTAACCCATTCCCTAGATACAATGTGTGCGCTTTACCCATTCCTATATTCTGACCCCTTTAGGTTCCCATGAAATATATGTGTTTGGAAAACATGTTAGAAAATGAAGAAATGGTTGTGACAAGCAAGTTCTTCATTTCCCACAATATTTTCTTCCTAGAAAGACCAAACAGTGTAACGATCTATTTGCTTGAAATTGGCGACTGATAATTGGTCAACCCATTACCAAACGGCAAAAATTTGGACTAGTCCAAATTCAAAGAAGATGCAGACGACAATTTTAAGTGCATGAAATTTAAAATGTTTTGGTCTTTTTGGGAAGAAAACATTGTGGAAAATGAAGAAATTGCTTGTCATGTTTTCCCATGGCATTATCTTGTGAGGAGTCAAAAAGAGTCGTTGTGTGGTAATGGGTTAAGGAATCTGCATTCACTTTATCTTTATTGGTTTTTTTTCAACTCTTGTGTTGAAGGCTCTTCCAAACGACAATATCTTAGAGTTTTTCAAATTAGAAAGAGTTGCAGACGACGAAACGGGTGACGATAAAGATGAAATCATGTCATGTACAATGAAGCACAGAAAATATTGGGACAAAGGAGAAAATTCCGGTTATCTTTGTATGTTTCATAGTATTTGCTTCATAACAATGTCTTGTTTGGAAAAGGACGAATGGTTAGAGGCTAGCCTATAGAGTTTAGAGACTGTTATTTTAAAATATTTTGATCAAAGTAAGATCATCATCTTAAATTTGCCGTTTTCTAGAATTTTAACATTTTAACCTCATATACTGTTCTTAGGCTGATCATTTGGACCAATGAACAAGTGCATTCTATTTAATCGAAATATGTTTGCAGATCAGAGATCAGTGAGGCAAAGCCTCTACAATGGGTCCGTACTTGGTATTATTCTGATTAGCTAAGAATAAGAAATAATCCAACATGTTGATTTAATGTAAAATCCGGTAAAGTGTAACATTTTCCTTTTTCCCAAACAGCCTCACATTTTGGATTCAACTCGAGAGTGTACATTCAACTTTTTATTAACTATGCACGTTTGCCTACACATCAATTAACCATTTTCCAAATGATGACGCCTTTTTACTCGCTTCATAGAAAATGCTTAAAAAACATCGAATAGAGAATGGGGCAATTTTGCAAATCAGCATATTGTCCTTTTGTCACAATATCAATTTCTCAGTGATGCCCAATATACAGTGCTGACAGCACTTTTTGGTTATATTGTCCGACATTCAAATTGGAAAATTGAACCGACAACCGGTAATTAAATATTTGGTTCGCGCTAACCAAAGTTTATAAATAGGGCCCAGGTTTTTATATCCGTTTAAAAAAGTAGGAATAAATAAGAGGTGTCATAATGATAGAGAAAAATCTCAAGTGGTGTATAGGTGCGTGCATTTCATAGACTGGACATCTTCTATTCCTATGACAAAAGTCACAAAAATACTGAGGCAAAAGGAGAAAATGCTGATTACCAGCATTTTCTTCTTTTGCCTCAATGTTTTCCCAAACTTTTTTTATTATGGACGTCAAAACCAGGTCTTTTTTTTGAAAGGGTTAAAGTACATCCAAAGAGCTCGTCTAATTTACAAAAGGCGTGGTTACCTAATGTATAAACGCCCCCTTAATGTTACGAACTTGTTTGTTAGACTCCACTCGTAAACAAATTATTCACTTAGCATCAAACCAGCATGGTAAACATGGTAGATCTAATTAATTATCAAATATTATATGAGCTAATTTCACTTGTTAGCGAAATATGCTGAAAGCAACCTGTTGCAACAAATTATTTTTTTTATAATTGAAAATATTTATCTTGCATGGAAATCCTAGATATATAAAGACATTACAAATCTAAAATGATATCATCTGTAAATCATAAGTGGTGAAACACATCAAATGAATATCACTATTCTTTTATAGTTCAATTGTCCTTAGAAACGACTCCATGATCATTTAAACTGTGATCCGCTCTGTAGACTTGCCAAAGTAAATTGTTATCATTCTTCTCAAGGACATTTCGCTGTTTTTCAACAAAAACCTCGTAACTGCAGCTGAAAACAATATGCAGTTACGGGGTTTTTGTGGAAACGCGACGATTTGCTTTTGCATTTCACACAAACATGATTTGTGTGCATGTGTACCTCTTGTATTGCATAAACAAAGAATTTCCTTGAATATAATGAAGTGCAATTCACATATCGTTCAGTACCGCAATTCCTTTGTGCTAAACACATGAAAGTATTCAATCAAGGTCTCGTTTTCCTTGCACGCTATAAAGCTCTTTGTACTGTAAACAAACAAAATTACGTCGGGATTAGGAAAAGATTCCTTATAGCATTTCGCTGTTTTTCAACGAAAACCTCGTAACTGTAGCTTAGAATAAGCTGCAGTTATAAGGTTTTCGTTAAAAAGCGATGATTTGAAGCCAACATGGATCAAGATTAGAATGTACATACAGACAGTCTTGTCAAGATTCATGTTGTTTTCAATGAAAATAGCGTATTCAAAACCTATACCAACTGTAAAAGCATAGCACGATTCCTGATCAAGTTGTGCTTAGAAAGGTGCAGGCTAATATGGATTCGTAGCCTACTTGTCGTAAATACTCCAAGTATCCCAGCTCAAATTTATAACGTAGACAATGCTGTTCGATCAAAGACCAGGCTGGTTGATCAAAGTATACGTAATTTCATGGCTTATATCGTTGTTTGATTTATAAATTATCAAAACAACAACGTTCATCAGCTGAAGATCGTCGTCTACAATGTGATTGTTTATTCATTAGCATTCTTGATGAGGCACACTAATTTTGTTGTAATTAGTATTTTCAAAAGACATATCTAAAGGAAACTATATTTTATGGAAACTTTGTTACGCACATCAAGTTTTTTCCGGTCAATGTCATTCAAAATAAAGCGACGATATGATAAATTACATATTGTCAGTGGTTCTCGTCTCTTCTATTTGTTGTACCCTGCACAGACACGGTGTATAATCACGTGACTTAGAATTTCCGATAATCTTCATTACCTTTGTCAATACTTGACCAATTTGATTTCGGTTTGAAGCTGAGAAGGTGGTTAAATGCCAGGAATAAGCTGGGTGTGTTGGATTTTTGAAAAGTCAACTGATGAAAAAGTTATTGAAGATAAACAAAAAATTTGGTTTATCTTCAATAACTTTTTTATCAGTTGATTTTTTAAAAAACAACCACGTCCATCTAATGCGTGACGTCTGTCCACATTCTCTGCTTCAAACCGAATTCAAATCGGTCAAGTATTTACAAAATTGTTGAAGATTTTCTGTTGCATCACGTGATTATCCACCATGACAGAGGCTATCGCTCAAAGAACTCGACCGATTCGCCCTCTACAGTTTTGACAAGAAATTTTGACTATTATGACGTCATCGATACTTCACAAGGTACTCTCGACATTTATATCCAATAAAGGTCGAAACCGAAAGCGGCCTCATACTTAAACCATAAAAATCTGCCATTTAAATGCTTACTTCTCGAATTGCTTGAACATAAAATCAATCGATTTCATTTCTAAACGATGCCATGTTATTTTTAAGCTAATACTTTTTAATAAGTTTTTTTTCTCGATTATCTATTGTCTTAACAAGTTTTTTTTAAAGACAATAATCTAATCTTTGTTCGTTTCAAACGCTATATATACTTTTTTTCGCAGGTCCCGAGTCATTATGTTTATTATCGATGCTTTTCAACGAAATTCTCGTAACTGCAGCTTTAAACAATCTGCAGTTACGATGTTTTCGTTGAAAAGCCACGTTATATTTTAGGTCCAGTTATTTGACCAGATTGTGTTCGAGAGCGTCAAGTCGCCCGGTCATTATTTCCACGCTAGTGACTCACATCAACTGGATTATAAGTCAAGCGGGTAATGTTACATCCCTATAATAATTAATTAAACCATCCCCACATATTGAAGATTTTGACGCCCAGCAAGATAGGCTAACCCATTACCACACATTGACTCTTTTTGACTCCCTTAAAGAAAAGGATTTGGAAAACATTGTGGAAAATGAAGAAATTGCTTCCCACAATGTTTTCCATCCAAAAGATAAAGAAATATAAAAAATCATACATTTGCAATTGTCGTCTGCATGATCTTTGAATTTGGAACAGCCCCAAATTTTGCTGTTCTGTAGTGGGCTCTTAAATGCTTTGGAAAACATTGTGGAAAATGAAGAAATTGCTTGTTACAAGCAATTTCTTCATTTCCCAAAATGTTTTCTTTCCAAAATGAAAATATTGTAAAATTCAATACACTTAAGATTGTCACGTGATTCATCTTTGAATTTGGATCAGTCTTAATTCTTGCTGTTTTTGGTTATAGATTAATTGGACCAATACAGTTTCAATCAGAGTCATGTCATGTTGCTTTGTGATAAATGACTAGATGCATGAAAAAAGGACTAGGCCTAATCCAAATATGTTGACCCTTTCCCAACGACCAAATTTGGGATTGGATTGGATTAAAAAAAATTTCATCGTTACATGACTCTAAAGATTATTTGGTGAATTTATGTTTTATGATAAGACCATCTGAAATTCATAATAAAGTTTCGCAGACATGATTTTTTTTCAATTATAGATATTATGCTTATGTATTTTTTCTACCAGTTTGTTCAATTCTAAACACATTTTCTTAACGAAAGTCAACTGCGTTCTTCGTTTGATTGGAAATAATGAGTTTTAAATGCTTTATCATGAATAAAACGTAATTAAAAGGCGTGGTTACCATATGTTGCTCACTATAAATGTCACTATGATTTTATTATAACCTATTTTCATTTTCTGAAAAGTATGAAAAAGTACAAGAATGTAATACCTACCTATCAAATGAGCTTCTAAATAGAAGGAAAAAAATATATCGTCGCTTTTCAACGAAAATGTTATAACTGCAGCTTGATTAAAGCGGCGCTTACGACGTTTTCGTTGAAAAGCAGCGAATTCAGATTTTTAGCTCACCTGAGCACGAAGTGCTCAAGGTGAGCTATTGTGGTCACTTTTTGTCCGTCGTCCGTCTGTCCGTCTGTCCGTCTGTCCGTCTGTCCGTCCGTCCGTCCACAATTTCGTGTTTACACTCTAGCATCTACAAATATAAGCCAATCTTGACCAAACTTGGTCAAAACATGTATGGCCATAAGATCTCGGATGAGTTCGATTATGGGTCAGATCGAACCAGAAAGTCAGGAGTTATCTGCCCTTGAATGCGAAAAATACTTAGTTTTGACATTGTTTACACTCTAGCATCTACAATTATTGATCAATCAAGACAAATCTTGGACATAACATTGTAGACCATAAGATCTCGGATGAGTTTGATTTTCAGTATGATCTGACCAGAAAGACGAGAGTTATGTGCCCTTGAATTTGACAAAATTGCCATTTTCGGCTGTTTTTGTCTTTGTTTACACTCTAGAATCTACAATTATTCATCAATCAAGACAAAACTTTGACACAATGTTTGGGACCATGAGAACCCGGATGAGTATGATTTTCAGTCTGATCTGATCAGAAAGTCGAGAGTTACTTGCCCTTGAATTTGACAAAATTGTCATTTTTGGCTGTTTTCGACGATGTTTACACTCTCGAATCTACAATTATTGATCAATCAATCCAAAACTTGGACACAAGGTTGGGGACCATAAGATCTCATATGAGTTTGATTTTCAGTCTGATCTGACCAGAAAGATGAGAGTTATGTGCCCTTGAATTTGATAAAATTGCTGATTTCGGCTGTTTTTGACATTTTTTACACTGTATAATCTACTATTATTTATTAATTAAGACAAAACTTGAACACAATGTTTGAGACCATAAGATCTTGGATAAGTTTGATTTTCAGTCCGATCTGATCAAAAAGTGGAGAGTTATGTGCCCTTAAATTTGATCAAATTGCCGATTTCAGCTGCTTTAGACATTGTACACTCTAGAATCTACATTTATTGACCAATCAAGACAAATCTTGGACACAATGTTGGATATCATAAGATCTCAGATGAGTTTGATTTTCAGCCTGATCTGACCAGAAAGTCGAGAGTTATGTGCCCTTGAATTTGACAAAATTGCTGTTTTCGGCTGTTTTTGACCTTGTTTATACTCCAGAATCTACAATTATTTATCAAACAAGACAAATCTTGGACACAATGTTGGGCACGATGAAATCTTGGATGAGTTCGATTTTCACAATGTTATTGACCATAAGTTCGTTTTCAGTCTTAAGAGTCATAAATATTTTTTGAATTGAAGAAAAGTGTTGCTTATATCATTTTGGTTCAGGTGAGCGATATAGGACCATCATGGTCCTCTTGTTTTTAGTTGCAATGAATGCCTAAAATTAGTCTTCTGTTGATAAAGTATCCACATGAAACTGAAATCATACATGTACATGCAATTCTCGTTATGCCATTGCCTTAACCGTTTCCAAAACGGCACGATTTTAGGGTTATCCACTTCAAAACTGTCATAAATGACAAAATGGAAGTTATTTATAATAGAATTTGTATAAATATAGCATAGAAAATATTGAGACAAAAGGAGACACTGCTGGTTATTAGCAGTTCCTTCTTTTGTTTCAATTGTTTTCCCAAGCAGGTCTTGTTTGGGAAAGGGTTAAGAAACGTCCTGTTACCTCAAGGTTATCAAAATTCGACTCAAGTGACTCATCGACTCATCCGACTTTTGTTCATTTTTTTCAGTTTCATTTCGACTTGAGGAGTAATTCGATTTGACCAATGTTAGAATAACGCGAATAGCTCACGGTGAATGACCTGGCAGAGCATCTCTAGCTAATAACTAGAGGTGCTCTATCAGGTCATTTATCGTGACCTATTCCAACTGTTTATTGTTGTTTGTATACATTTCAGCTCAGAACTCAATCTTGGAGTGGAGCGTTCTAGTTTTACGTTGATCGGGAGTTACAGAGAGACCCTAGAAAATGAGAGATTCGTTAGGGTAAGGGTAAAATGAAGACACATCTGACCCGTCATGCTAAAAGGGACCATATGGGGAGTGTGAAAAGTATCGAACCTAGTCAGCCTTTGCGCATTGCGCATGGTGACAAAGATAAAATCATTCATTTACAGATAATGTGTTTGAACTTAGATTTTTCCCTACCTTATTACATACGTTATCTTTCCAAATGCGATGGTTGATTGACCTCTGAGAGGACAGATCTGCTCTTCATATAGTGGTTTAACGAACTTTCTAGATGGTCCCTCTTTGCACTGATACAGACGGCAAAAAGATGCTTAACCATATCAAATGAGTGTGCATTAAAGCGCGTGAAATAGAAACTGTGACAAAGGGAGAAATACTGGGAAGCAACCCAGTGCCCTGCATAATATTGGTGAATCAGAAAGTATTTTCCATCGTAACATAATATCATGATTAAGAATTACAACCTAATATAAACTACAAAACACTTCGTGCATCTTCGAACGTCATCCGTAGCAACGGAAATTGACAAGGATTTTCCTCGTAAATTTCTGTTGGCACGGGGGACGCCCGGAAACTAACGAGCATATTTTTCGTTAATTTCCGTTGTCACGGATGACGCCCGAAGTTGCACGAAGTGTTTTGTATGATGATGGATGGAATACCTTAATTTATCATTGCCTACAGGGTGGATCTGTTATCCGACTGTTTCATAAAGAACTGGAAGCCTATCTTGTGGCGGAGGGACTGTTTGATGACAGTATTACAGAAGATGGTATAGTATTATAATCTGTACTCAAAATATCTTGATATACAAAAGAAGCCAGAAGGTTTGTAAGAATTTCCTGAATTCGTAATATATTCTAAACCACCAACCACCTGTAATATACATGTACGACATGTTCTAGATTCTAGTAAATTTCCAACATCAGTTTGATTTATTACATTATATAATGGTAGTTTATGCAGATATACGAGGGGTGATCCAGAATTGGCGGTACTGGCTTTATAACTTCAATATTAATCCATCTAAGTCAAACCCATTTTCACAACATAAAATATAAGTTATCAATGACCAGTCCACCAAATATCATCAAAATCGGACCTTAAACAAAAAGGTTGCAATAAAACTAGTCTAGTATGTAACGCAAGGGCGGGGCAGGTAGGCACTGAACGTCACGACGTCACAAATTCGCAACGTTAAAATAATGACGTTACTCCTCCAAATAGTCACATAGAGTTGCATTATATTTATTGTGGTGTTCAATTCACTCACTTAACATATCTCTGTACCATTGTTAGTCGAATGTAGAAAGCATCCGTTGATTGTCTAGAGCTAAATTCACGAAGGTCGTTTAAACTGTGACACTTCAGTACCGATTTCATACAGGGAAATACCTGAACTTCTACGTACTGAAGCCAAGTCTGATGAGAAGGAACAATTTAAGCATTCTTGGATTGGGGATGAGACGGATGACATCCAATGTTGTGAATTTCCTTGATATCTGGGTCATACAAGTTCATCTAAATTCATATGTTATGATAGTATCAAGGAATATGCTTCTTTTACAAACGAAAATCTTTGACCCAGAAATTCATCATTGTACGAACATGTTTTCCCATAATCATCTGTATTCAGTAGATATGGAATCCACCTACAGATGAGTCTATTCATGTTTAAATGATCTGTCAATACTCAAAACTCATTAACATATCTCAGGTTCGTCTTGTTATATGTATTTGTTTGTGAAGCGGCGATCTCATGTGTTGGCGTCCGTAACAGCTTAAAGTTGACGTCGCGTCCAGACTGCTCCTCTAGCTACAACTCCTTTCTTTTCTTACAGCAATTTTCTTTTCTTTTTGAACATTTGGTGTTAAACATTTGTGGAATTTCTAAATAAAGTATGTTTAATGAGATTTTCTACAGTATTTTGTACGTATGGAATGGAGAATATCCACGTTCTATGCAAAACTTAAAAACTGCACACATTCGAATGCTCTTCCAACGTCATAGTTGACTTTTATTGCCGATGAAAACTGGTCCATAGTTTTCCCATTCAGCCAGAAATAACGTTCAAATTTTGGTCATAGAACAGTATGAAGTTCTATTTGATGTCAACAACTTCTCAGTAAAATTTGCGCATTAAAAAGGGTTGAAAAAGCATATGAAATATGAAAAGGCTAAGTAAGCTTACCCCTGCCCCGCCTAACCGTACCTTGGTTGCTATGGACACGCTTCCAACATAGTGGTAATTAAAAGACAATGCCAATATTTCCGTATCCGGTCAAATATGAATAGTACTTGTACTTTGCCTTATAATATCAAGAAAAACGCACTAATAATAATTTAAGAGCATCAGTACCGCTAATTCTGGATCATCCCTCGTATATGTTTTTTCGGCTGTTTGGATTGTACATAAAAAGTTAACCTGGTAAATTCCCAAATAAAAGTAATGTTTATTTATTTTCATGTATGATTTCAGTTCACTTCCGGATACGGGTAATCGACCAACACCGACCCAAATCTTTGTCACCATCGTCCTCCGGTATAACCTACTGGCAGATAGAGGCGGAGCATAGTATACTCGACGGTAAGTTATTAACCAATCATATAATAGTGGCGGAGCATAGTATACTTGACGGTAAGTTATTAACCAATCACATAATAGAGGCGGGGCATAGTATACTCGACGGTAAGTTATTAACCAATCATATAATAGAGGCGGGGCATAGTATACTCGACGGTAAGTTATTAACCAATCATATAATAGAGGCGGAGCATAGTATACTCGACGGTAAGTTATTAACCAATCATATAATAGTGGCGGAGCATAGTATACTTGACGGTAAGTTATTAACCAATCACATAATAGAGGCGGAGCATAGAATACTCGACGGTAAGTTATCAACCAATCATATAATAGAGGCGGAGCATAGTATAATCGACGGTAAGTTATCAACCAATCATATAATAGAGGCGGGGCTTAGTATACTCGACGTTAAGTTATTAACCAATCATATAACAGAGGCGGGGCATGTTATTCGCCAATTATATAACAGAGGCGGGGCATGTTATTGGCCAATTATATAACAGAGGCGGGGCATAGTACATTCGTCGTTAAGTTATTTACCAATGATAAAATAGAGGCGGAGCATGGTACACTCGGCGGTAAACTATTGGCCAATCCTTTAATAAAAGCGAAGCATAGCAATTAAATTGACAAGTCATAAGATAGAGATCAAGTATCACAGATAGTAGTCTGTGTTCAGTCGTCAATATACAGTTTGGTCAATAAAACGATACATCAAAGACTGATACCCGTTATATATTGCAGCACCAGTTTTTGATCGTGTTGATATTGATATTTAGACCGAAGAAAGTTTAAGGGGGGAAGATGTTCAGACTAGGACCCATTCTACGCAGATAGAGGCGAAACATAGTATACTTTACTGAAAGATACAAGTCAATATATTTTGTCAATCACACATAAATTGACAATTTAACCATTTCATTTAGTCTAACACAATTGTGAGGATCTCTAAATTTTTGGACAGTGGCATTACTAGTAGTGGGAGTTATTAAATAGAGGATAATCGTTTGTTTCAGTGTAAGATCGATTTATATTTCATTGAGTGAACAACAAAAGCTTTATTTTCACAAGTGGCGAAGCCTAGAGTGAAAATGTAGCTTTCGTTGTTCACGAAATGAAATATCACATGATAGTTAGTCAGCAAGTAAAGTACTAGTCTGTATATTTGTTCAAAGACTGTTCTCACCAACGTTTATAAATCGAATGTCCAAATCTACTTACATTTTAATGTACCTACCAGTTGGATGGATTGTTGTGTAATTTTGAAGGTTAACTAAGAATTATCTGGTTGAATACCCAAGGATAGTTTCAGGTTTACGAGAAATCAGTCTAGTAGGCTTACGAGTAGTTATTAGTAATTGACCAAACGCCAATCGATAGATCGCTCCGCCCAACGTAGAATCTAAGACAAACAATGTGGGTATTGGCATGCCGATTGTTTTGATTGTCAGTCGATAAATTCAGTCGATAAATTGAGACAATATCACGTGCAATGAAGAATTTAAGACAAGCAATGGGGGGTTGGTATTTTCTGATCGTCCATTGGCTTATCGATGGTTTTGATTGACTGTCGGCGTTTGGTCAATTGTAAAGATCTTTAGAAAACCACGCATGATGAAAGAGTATTTTGAGTTATCTTTATTTCAAATCGAAATATGGTACTATTATTTTGTATGTATCACATTGTTTTGTTATTTAGTTTAGTGCTACGGGTTGCCTTTTTAAGAATCCTTGAGTGCCTGTATTTTCATGTACGGTATCAACAAATCGTTTTTGTGACCATGATAAATGAAAACAAATATACAAGTACACATGGATGATGGTTTTATAGATAATAAATCATCGTACATTGACATTTCATGATAGGTTAAAACAATAATTGATCAGACCCCTCGCCGTTACCGGAATCATTCTCTCAGAAGTAAACGAGCATTTTATGACCGGGACCCTCGTTCAGAACGTCCGCCATGTTTGTTTACGGTCACGTGACCCCGGACACGCGCTGAGCAGAATGACAATATGGGCTATATAATTGATTATGATCTGATAGAATCAAAGACTTCCAGCTAAACAGATAATAACATTAAGTAGGGTTAAAGAGAGAAAATATGAGTCTACTTTCTTTATCCCAAGTTATCTCTACAGTTTAACATTGGTCTTTGATTTTTAAAGAGAAACTATGTAAATATTTGCAGGCCTACAAAGAAAGAAATGTTTTGAGAGCAAAACGCTGAAGATAAGGGTACTTTTTACGATGTCATATTTCACCGTACCATTTGACCCCCGGGAGCCCTTTATCGCATGCGCGAGCCAAGACTGATTATCGCCCCTGATACAGTTTTGTGTATCGGTAAACAGGCGTGAAAGGATCTATTATTGTTAAACCGAAGTGACCGTGCGCTGTGAATATTAATAAACAAACGCAATCGTCTGCAATATTGATGATAATGAGCGCAAGTTTACTTCGGTTAAACAATACCACGGTGGATAATCACGTGACGCACAATTTTCGGAAAAACCCTTTAATGATTTTAATAATACGGGACCGATTTGAATTCGGTTTGAAGCAGAGAAGGTTGACAAACGTCACGCATAAGATGGTCGCGGTGGATTCTTAGATAAAATCAGCTGATAAAAATGTTATTGAAGATCAACCAAAATTTTGGTTGATCTTCAATAACTTTTGTATTAGCTGATTCTTCAAAAATTAACAACGTCCAGCTAATTCCTGGCATTTTGCCACTTTCTCTTTTTCAGACCGAATTTAAATTGGTCCCGTATTAAAAAAAGGAACAATTGAAAATTTCTGAAATTCTGAGATGTGTGATTACTAGTATCTTGTTCTTGTGTTCCAGGTGACGTATTACGATGGGAACAACAAATTCGATTACGTCAGATGTTGACGCGCCAATATTTGTGTATTGATTCTAGAAGTGAGGTATCCCTGGTAACAGATCCAGCTGACCCTAGGACGGTGTTTCGCCTACATTCTGTACTTAAGGTAGATCTAATACGGAACGATTTTATTCGGTTAACCGTGACGTAATTTCGGACAAACAATAATATTTTGTAGGTGTTGATATAAAGATTTCGTAACTACGGCTTGACTCAAGCCGTAGTTACGAGATATTATAACAACATCGACAGTTTATCGAAACATAACGGGAAACCAAGCCTATTTTAAGCACAAAATTCATTGCTATTGGAGTTTTCTTGGCTTTTCAGTCACAGGTTTTAACAGAAGAATCGGTATAATTGTTTCCTTTTCATAGCATTTATTTGTGCTCCCTTCAAAGTCATATAGTACCAATTCTGTAAGAGAATAAAATAATAAGGATGAAATACTTCATAAAAGAATATTCCTTTAAGAAGCTTGACTCGAAAATCGACAAAATAACATTCGATTTAATTAAAATTTTATGCCATGAAATATAGGTATTTTTGTTCCGGTGTAACGTAGTAAAGTGACCCCCATAGAATACTGACCCCCCCGGTCACTATTCTATATAGAATACTGACCCCCCGGTCATAATATTATGACCGGGGGGTCATAGTATTATGACCTCCCCACACGTAGAAAAGTGACCCCTTACGTAGAATTGTGACCCCCATAAAATATCGACCCCCTTCCCCACATTCAGATCAAAGGTCTCACTCAAATATAAACCCAACTATGGTACCCGTACAACTTGATTATCTCCATCGATAGGCATCGGAGGTGCAATGGCACTCGTCCGTGCATGCGTCTGTCCGTACATACATAGTGTTTTAAACGCAACTTTTCATTCATTATTGGGCGAACCCGATTCAAACTGACTGGTTAGACGCTTCCACTGCATCTGAATTGATTTGATTTAGTGGAGTTTAACGGTGTTTTCATCTGCTAAGGTCATATTGCAGCGGTTTGGGCCCCTAATATGGATTGCTGGTATTTCTCGCACCCGTACTACCAAAAAATACAAACAGAGCCTCCAGCTGCTCTCTCATAGATGATTCACACCTATTAGTGAGAGACAAATGACTTTTGTCAAATGACAAAATGGATACATGCCGAGCCATGTTCGAACTCACCACCCTTTGATTGGCAGACCCCGACGTTACCGACTAAGCTATCAGGTCTCGGAGCATCTGTATTGGTTCTTAATCGTATATGTACAGTACGCCACAGTACTATGTTCATGGATTACGAACTACTACCGATGTATATTTGTGTGGAAAGGACAAATGATTTTAAAAGGTTTCTGACCGAAAATTACTTGTCCCTCAGCATTGTGAGTTCGAAGCCTACTAATCCGAGTTTTCTCTGATGAAACTAGCTCTTTGATATCTTTGTGACGCTCATTTTTAGCGACATCAAAGAGCGAATTTCGTCAGAGAAAACTCGGATTAGAAGCCTACCAGAGTTATGTAGGCTATGTGTTTGCCATACACACTTTCCTACTTGGCGGTTGCACATTAGAGTGATTCTGTTTACATTTAGTCACTTTAGCGTTATAGTTATCTAGGATTTCCAATCTGATTAAAATCCTGTGTTGACTTCACAGTAAAATCTGACAGGCACCAGTAAGGGGTCTTCTTCTGTGACCTTTTTTCTGACCGATCAAATAAACGCTTTAACGATTGGCGAAGCGATTTAATCCGAAAACTAGGTCACGATGACGTCACATTTCAGTGTAGAACCATGTGTTTGTCATGGAAAACTATAAGTTTAACCCGTCGCGCTAAAGGGAACTTAATGGGAAGTCGAAAAAACTTAATTGACAGAAATAAGTCAGACTAAAATGGCGACAAGTAGCTGTCGCAATTGGACAATAAAGATGTAAGATATGAAAAAAATAATCAATCAAGTATCAAATTTCATTGAATTCTATCTAGATTAAAAGAAATATGAGAAAAAAACTTCAAGAATACGGCCCCTTTTCCCATAACACGGCATCAAATTGAGATAAAGAGATAAAAGTTCTTTACAGAATTTCACGAAGTTCATATTGAAGTTTCGTGCAATTTGGTACAAGAATTGTGGAGATTTTGCTTCGGGCAGACTTAAAGATCTAGACGCAATTTTATCATACATTTAGCCCCCTTTTCACATGACATGATTTTTTACATGAATTGTTAATTGAATAAGCTACAGAACATCTCATTCACCACTGAAGAACAACATTTCATTAAATTATGTTCATTGAATGAAGAGAAATTAGATAAACACTAATTTCTACATCAATGCCCGTTTTTCTGTGACGCAGCTTCAAATTGAAAAAAAAAAAAAAAAAAAAAAAAAAAAAAAAAAAAAAAACACCCCGAGAACACATGTATATTCAAAAAATATTTCAGGGATTACTTTTGTGAAGTGTCATTGAATTTGGCCTAACGGTTGCTGAGATCTGACGGACAGACAGACGGAAGGACGGACGGACGAACGGAAGGATAGCATGGCGACTAAATGCTCCCCGATACTTTTTTCGGGGAGCAAAATAAACAAGGATGTGATTTGAATCGATATACATTTAGTGTATTTTAAATTGGCAATTAAAGCTAGGAGGGGGTCAGTATTTTATAGATAAAATCAGGGGGGTCGTTATTTTACATGGGGGTCAGTATTTTATAGAAAGGGGGTCAGTATTCTATATAAAATAGTGACCGGGGGGTCAGTATTCTATGGGGGTCACTTTACTACGTTACACCGGCCTGCCTATCTTTATAATTGTTTCATGCCATTGTATGTTTTGTGTCAGTTAACATCATTTTGGCAGCATTTTCATTCAGGTGCAGTTTTTTTAATTTTGTTTCAATCTTTTCAAGACAAAACAAAATTTATTTTATATAGTGTTCCTTAATACTGTACACCGAACCTGCCTGCTAATTAATATACATTAACAGACAGCAATATACATATCTACAAATTTTGATATATAGGCCTATATCTCCTGTTCTGAAACAAGACACGGTTTTCCTTGATTTGGAAAATACTGAGACAAAAAAGAAAATGCTGGTGACCAGTATTTTCTCCTGTTGTCTCAATATATTCTATTCTGTGTTGTACACAAATAACATCTAAAATATCAGCATTCATCCTGTCATGTATGGCAGCTTTCAAGTTGAATCACCCTGAAAATTTATGGATTGGGATTTGGTCATTTGTTTTATAACCAAAAATGCACGGAATGATATTTCGGCACCATTGTTTTGGTAGTTATAGTTATGCCGCCAAATATGACGCCAAGGTTGACGC
This sequence comes from Fragum sueziense, assembly GCA_963680895.1. Lineage (NCBI taxonomy): Eukaryota > Metazoa > Mollusca > Bivalvia > Cardiida > Cardiidae > Fragum > Fragum sueziense. The sequence continues at coordinate 4,284,647 of OY804599.1, read as the reverse complement.
CAAGGTTCAAATTTCAATTCCAAATGGACTAAAAATTCGCTGCTTTTCAACATAAAAACTCGTAACTGCAGCTTATTTTAAGTTGCAATTACGAGGCTTTTGTTGAAAAGCGACAATTTCTTTCTTCTTACGTCACGTTGTTTGTTTCAGGAATTAGACGAGATTCAGTATGAGAGTTACGCGAGAATTGAGCACGTTCTCACGGGCTGTTGGCTGCACGCGCTCAAAGGTAAACAAATGTTTATCAAAATGTCGAAATGTTCTCGTTAATTTTCATGGGTGTTGAAATTGTTTCCTTATTGTTTCTCAATAATAGAACGTAACTTACATTATGTTTATAAACATTTTGTCACGAATTCAAATAAAATATTGCACAATCGCCCTTTCAAGTAATGTTTTCAAGACAGAATCGATTTATTTGATAATTATAAAAATACGCCTTTGTATTTGTCCAGTGCTATTAATTAAGTGCATTTCCAGGGATACGTATTCAACCAAAACGAACATAACTTCTATTTTTAATCAATTTACAAGTATCGTTTAGAAAACTATTTCGTTGATTCAAATAAATGACTTAGGGTTAAAAGCTGTGAAATATTTGTGACTCGTCTCGCCAAAAGGGAGAGGAGCAAAAAAAGTTTCGACACTAATCATTCGGTGCGTATTGGCTAGGCTCGACATGAGATATCTAGTTGACCTCTGCTGGATCCGATCTGGGAAAATATGAGCGGTCACGCTAGAAGGGACCTTATAGGAACCACGTCTCCTTGCTATAAATACAATGTATAATTATGTACCTGACATTATTCTGATTGTTTACAGATGAAGATTACGAGAAACGTGAGTTTACCCGTAATGACCAGGAAATGTCCATGTATGGTCTACGATGGGACGGTGCTGCTACCAGAAAGGTAAGGTAGAACTTAAATTTGAGGAGACTCTAGTCTATTCTAAATAAGCCGAGGTATATGGAACTAAACTGAGTGAAGTCATTCAAAACATAACGTAGTATAAGATCAACCGATCCTCATCATGGCCAGGCCCGTAGGAACAAGGGGGGCTAGGGGGCTTAGCCCCCAAATAAGCCACCCCCTAAGTTGGCCAAAAATTCTGAATTTTCCTTAATTTACACTGAAAATTTATGGAAATTTAGCCCCCAATATTTATGCACATGGGCTTGAGCCCACCCAATATGAAAATGCTTTAACGGGCCTGATGGCATCAATAAACGCATAAAGCGCCACAATACTATAGGTTACTTTGCTTAGGTAGTTTTGTCAATAGGCATACTTATCGTAATGCAATAAGGTTTTGTACGATGTGTTACGCCGGTATGCATGACTCGGTCTATTTCAAGCAAGTTGTCTATTTTTTTCAAGCTGTCTTAGTTTGCCATAAACAGTAAAGACCTAGTCCAATATTCTTTGAGATTTCGTTTTTATTTTCTCGAATAAAATTTGATATTGTACTACTTTTAGGTATCAGCTAGCGGGGAGAGCATGTATGATGACGCATATACGCTACAAAAAGTGGAGATGCGAGATGTAGACAACTTTAATTTTGTGGCAGGGATGGTGCCTTTCTTGTTTACACTTATACAAGACGTAAGTGTTTCGTCCTCATCACCTATTGATGTGTCATATCGCTGCTTTTCAACGAAAACCTCGTAACTGCAGCTTGCAACAAGCTGCAGTTACGAGATTTTTGTTGAAAAGCGACGATATAGACCTCATACGTAACTTTGTTCTACTGTCTAAAATGCATTGTTGTATGTTAGTCATCGACTTTACATAATGTCAATATCTTTAGAACCATTAAACGAGTATATATCACAACTATAGGTCATGTTTTCTGCAGATCTAATGATTCAAACGTCTCAGAAATAACTTAAGAAACAAAGATACACGCAATTCATCGATTTGTGATCAATTTATGTTTCACCATTGAACACATCTATCAACCCATCTACATTTCATTGTAGTTTCAGACGGATTCCGTCCTGACCGCGAAGAAAACTCATGGGATCATAGTGGTAAGTTTCTGGATGGCTTGATTTTATCTCGCTAGATCTATCAGGGTGAAAACTTTGTAAGTGTAGTATTTTGTCACATGCAAAGCGGAGCAACCTCACAAAAATCGTAATCAAGCCATGTTCACATATGAAACAGATTAGAGTATCGGACAGCCGACTTGCCTTTTATTAATCTATAGATTTTGATTCCAAAGGAAACTAAGCGATTCAAATTCTTGTACTAATAAGGTTGCTAGTCCGATGATTTGAAATAGGCAAATCAGGCTATATATGGGTGTTTTTTTATAGCAACAACATATTGATAGTTACGCAATGCACCTGCCCTACCCAAAACAAACCAAAACAACTGTAATAATTATCATTTAATTTTGAAAGCTTTGTAAACATACAACACGAAGTGAAATATTAACGAAATTCGCTCTTTGATAATTATGTTGAAGTCGCTCATTGAGCGACACCAACATATCAAAGAGCGAATTTCATCAGAGAAAACTCGGATTAAGTGGAATATATACAGTAAAATCTACATGACATATTTTAGCAGATACTGATACATGACATACTGAATCATTAATTACCCTATCTTTCATAAAAATTTCTAACATCCAGGCACTCAAAGAACTCCGGTCTTTCATGACGGTAGATGCTCAACCAGATAAAGATCGGCAAAAACTCATGAGGAATCTTAGGGTAGGTGGCTCTTGGTACATACTGCTACATGTCGATGCTTTTCAACAAAAATCTCGTAACTGCAGCTTGATTTTAGCTGCAGTTTCGAGACATTTGTTGAAAAGCGGCGATTTACTTCAAAATATGGCACTTAATGGCACAAAAATAGAATGCTTGTAAATCAAAGTCAGTAAAAAACAATGGGGGAAAGGGAAAGGGTGACAGAAAAGAAGTAAATACTGATAATAAGCAATGTCTTCTTTTCCTTCAATATTTTGTCTAACAAACAAGGTTTCTATTTTCGATATTAATAATTTTGGTCTTCTGCAGACTCTTTTGGACTAGCCTAAATAATGTCGTTTTGGAAAGGGTTAATAGGGACGAGAGCTGTCATGTTAACGAGTATGAACTATGTCTATATCTGTTTTTTCTTCAATTTCACATATTCCAGGTGATCGACTTGTTGGTAAAGCTGTTACAGTGTCCATTGAGGGACGGTGACGAGGAACAGAACATGATCAGAATATATAAAGAGGCGTACGATGTTTTACACGCCTATATGATCGGGAAGAGCAGGAAAAATGCGCTCTACTTCGCCAAATATATCGACTTCTTCCAGACTCAGTTCACACAAAAGGTATCTTATGTTAATTTTTCCTAAACAAAACGTGACCCTGAAAGGTCGAGTATCTTGATTTGGAACGTAAATACCGATTCAAGGTCTCAATACTGTTGGTAATGAAAATATGCGAATTCAATTCCAAATGCGTTGTACCCTGGTAAAAGTTGTTTAAGTGAACGATACATTAATGGATCATTTCGTAAATACTGACTGATAAATACATAAAATTCCGAATTTTGCTTTTCTCTCTAAAGGCCCGGTCTCTTAAATTCCACGTCCAAATTAGGTCCAAAATATGCTGCACGAACGATTTCTTTTGGACGTGCTCTGGTAGTGATATGGACGCAGGGTTGTATATGTGTGACTGACAAGGTCTTAACACATCTATATATATGTGAAACTTAATCAGTGAACGTATGTTAGACCTGTCTCGTATATTGTTAGCGCCGTCGTTGTATGATAGTAACACTGATATTTACAGGGTGGTATAGGATTAAATGTGGCCCAGATGATCGTGGAGCTGATCCGAGACAAGAGGAAAATTGTGGACAGAATCACAAAGAATCATCTAGATATTTATATAGACCTGCTGCGGGGACATCAGGTAAGAACAGTTTAAAAACTACTTGGTCTATTGAAACACGGAAGTAGCGTTCGTTCATAAACAGATATGATTTATTCGTACATCAAAGCTCTTTTATTTTCATTTATAAGTTACCCATATATCGTCGCTTTTTGACGAAAACCTCGTAACTGCAGCTTGTTTTAAGCTGCAGTTACGTAATTTTCGTTGAAAAGCAGTGGTATCAATGTAAATTAGTGTAATTTGTATATAATGTCGCATGTAAAACATTTGACTATGGCATGCATGTAACTGATATCTGACTTGATCGTACCTACATTATATCGTTGTTTTAATTTGACATGATAAGCGGACATTATATCAAAACAACATGTAAAGCATCTATCTTGTATTTCAGAATTACAGATTTCTCGACTTGCTCCAAGTTTTGTGTGTATGTGATGGGGTATCAATACCGAATAACCAAACATATATCGTGGAAAAATGGCTCAGACGATACAAGGTACATATCTCATCAAATTGTATAATAGTTTTTGACAATTTGCACTATTTGTAAAGCCATGCGGTCTGTGAGAATATAAGTTTTTCTGTTACCAAGTTTTGAGTGTCTGATAATATAAAAGAATCATATTCCAACTGAATAAAACGCGTATAGTAATGGTACATTTGCATATTTTCCCTTTCTTACAATGTATGTTAGTACATGTATGTCATGTTTAAAATGTCAAGTGCAAGTCGGAATTATCCGAGTCATGAACGGTAAAAAGTATTTCAGTATAGTTTTGTTCATTCTTTAACAATGTAAACCTTTTTCCAGCACATCGGTATTTTTTTCACCTATTTCGCAGCATCAGTATTCCTTTAATGATGATTTTAATCTACATTTTATATCGCTATGCTCTTTCACATATTTCCTTGCGGAACACGAGTCACTAAAATTGAATGACACAGGCAAGGCTAAGCTAAAGAATGTAAGTCGATGCAAAGAATCGTTCGGACGGCTTTCAATATTTATATAAAATACACCAAGGTTCAATACTAGTATACGAAATGACACATATCACTCTCATCGCAAACTTCTTATAGTAGTAAATTGTATATCATCGCTTTTCAACAAAAACCTCGTAACTTCAGCTTAAGATAAGCTGCAGTTACGAGGGTTTTGTTGAAAAGCAGCGATATGTTGTATTACAGGACAGTGTTTACTTGACGGATCGAGGCCAGAATATCAACAAGAGGCCCAATATTGTATACGTGTCAACAAACGAGGCCAAAACATGGATCACGCTACACGAGTTTGTAGATGTAAGATAGTGTTTGTTTATAGAGTTCAGCATTCATTTAATTAGACATGGCCTATGTATTGTGCACCAGATTATAATCCGTGGCATATATTATGTGCAATGAATCTCATCTTTAAATATTTCTTCCTTACACATCAACTAGCGAAGACTGTCAAAAAAGAGAAAACATATATATGGAAAAAGTCACTGTACATTGAGCGAACGGAATTTTGATGAGTACATATACTAATGGAAAAAAGTAACTGTGCATGTTTATTTTCTTACTCATTATTTAAATATACGACCTATTGACAAGAAACATCTCTCGCAATTGTCCATCAGAGACGCTTTTTAATGTCGAATGCCACCAACTGCACATACACGGACGTTCGACGTTAACGTCCTTTTCGTTTGAGTGTTTTGTTACACTGGTACTGCGTTATTTCTAAGTGAGGTTTGAAATTTATGGCGAAACTGTCGTTAACTTGCTTGTTGTTCAGAAAAAAAACGTGTAATTTTGTTTAACTGAACAGAAAACAACGCGATACGTTTATCCAAAGATGCACGTTAATACATGCTTTAGACAGTAGCCTCTAATGTCAAAACAATAGGTCGCCAAACGTTTTGGTTTGCATTGAAATACCATATAGGCACTTTTGAGACAATTTCAACAAATTAGAAACACGCGCAACTTGCCACATTTGATACGTCGACGCGTGACGTAATTCCAATAGGCCAACCATAATCGGAACAACTACCAGTGAAATCGATTGTTGTCGGCAAAAGTTATAGCTAGGTTGATTCCAGAGTTGAGTTCTATCAGCAGAAGGCCTGTTAGAGATCGGTTAATGGGGCGCTACATCCGTCTTAGACGAACTCCGATATGTCTAGCCTTGCTACGACGTCGTCGATGACATCGTTTACATTGGCTTAGACAACATCTACCCTTTCGTAAGGTCAATTTGAACAAGGTATTGCTTATTGGCGCGCCTCGATTACATCTGAAGTCCGATGTTCCAGCTCGCATTCATAAACGCATTGGGGAATGTCATATCGATTCATGCTTTATTCAACGTCAGCGCTTGACTAGTTGGCTCTATTATCGGTTGACATCTCAAGAAGAACCTTTAAAGAGCCGTTTGTGATAATTTAGCTGACTCGTTGCTGCTGAGCATTAACGGTGTCAATTGTGTTCAAACTCCAAAATGGCTTGTGAACTTGAATTTTGCCCCTATCCACTTTCCAGGCTTGTTACGGTGATAACGTTTCGGTAGCAAACTGACACTCATTGGAATTTTAAGGTTAAACGTTCTTTTTCCAAAATTGTAACCTTTGATTCATTTAACTTATGTATTTAAAATGTTATATAGAAAGGAAGTGTGCACAGTTACTTTTTTCCGTTAGTATATATAACCAATTTGAACACCATCATGGCGGTGCCTCGAAGGCGGGGGAAATACACAGGAATAGAAGATAGTCGACGAAAATAATCAGTATCATGGCACATGTATAATTTTGACAAATAACGATGCATGTCTTTCGATATAAAATTAATATTGTGTAAACAATTGAAATTGAAATTCAATGTTAAACAATTCTCCAAGAAAGATATATCATACCAGATAGCTCACAATGTTAGTATTTAATGTATAATTTTTTTAAGCTTACCGAAGTTTAACAATAACTAGATGTGCGTTCTTGAGTATCCCATCATGAGCCCATCCTCTATAATATTCTTGGTTATTTCCTCACGTTTTTCAGCCTGACAGTACAGAATTTAACGAAGAGAAATACGACTTCCTGATTCACCAGCTTGAATTGTTCAAGTCCCTAGCTTACGTAAGTATGGTGGCCTTCATAACACCCATTCTAGTCTGGTCCAAATTCATAGAGGTTGCAGACGACAATTCATAGCGGTCGGTTACCAAATGGCATTTTTTTAGGATGGTCACTGAGATTGCAGTCAATTGGACACGTTTGAATTTTCAGATCTTTTGTCTTTTTGAATAAATAAAATTTGCTTTTCGCGTACTTTACATCAAACTTATAAGTAAACTTTAAAAGTTATGACTTTACATGTTTGTTGATGGTACATAGTTAACAAAAATGATTAAGTGGAATTCTCCTTACTCCGATTTTGCTCTGGTTTTAGCCTCCCTAAATTACTTTGCCGTGCTGGCTACATATGATTTTCCGACTATTTCAGGGTCGTAATGACTTCGCTATCCACGTTGTTACTCGAGAGTTTGGCTACCTGACCTGGGAGGACGCGTTCCTCTGTATCACCTCGGATCTGCTGCCGGACTCCATCAGAGCCAAGTACTGCGAGCTCATTATTGGTGAGTCCTACAACTAACTGACTGTAAAACAGTCTTTTTATGCTTTTTCAAATAGACAAATAGCGCCGCAAATAGAATAGTAATGGGCTTTAGACAATAATATTTATTATTGGCGGTATTAAATCTACGCAAAACTCATAGGTTATACCGGTATCTAATATTGTTATCATGTAATCGTTTATACAGTTCGCTACTTTGATGGCTGAAGGTTCTATATTTGACGTAGCTCCATACTTTCTTCTGTTATCTCGGGTTTGCTTATCACCTCACGCATTTCTTTTGGGTTTGAAACATCGTTGGTGTTGACTTACGAGCAAATCCGATTTGCAAACAGTGCATTGGTTATTTATGATGGTTTGAGTATGTGACCGAGAGCGCGATTTCTATCTGTGTCGACCTTAATTGGTAAATATTGAGTGGCACGTATGACTCGTTAATGACGTCAAATGTTCATGTTGAAACTACAGAGGTTAAATTTGTTGAAAGATCGACGGCCTCTGTATGGACAGCAACATGTATTGGACTACCCTGTAATGTTTCAGGTTTATTCGTGGATGTTGGCAACAACTACTCGGTGCTGGACAACCCTAACATATGTTTTGTGTATGAGTATGTGGGCTCGAAGGATTCAGAAAGGGAACAGAGTCAGTTTGTAAGTAATTCATATGTTAACCATCTGTGTGAACACCTAGTGAAACAAAATCACGAATAAGTATGTGATTGAAAAACTATTTTCCCCTTGTTGTTTTAGCTCTTTGGAACATATTTTCAAATCATTTTTTTTTTCAAGAATATTTTGCCACTTACAACGTCTCTCCATTTAGGCTATGTTAAACGTTTAATGACATGAAAAGGCACATTTTACACGACAGAGTATTGAAAACACGCCTTTGTAGAATTTCATATGCACATTATTTTATCACACACATGTACTCGTATATGTGGCCCGTCACTCTCAAATGGTCCATCTGGGAAGTTGAATCAGTCTGCTTGAACTGCACGTGCTGACCAGGATCACAGCTTTCCACTTTAAGCTAATTTTCTGAACCTAGAATGTTTTACTATCTTATAAAATATCCTTTATCGTGTGCTTTGAGCTTCGGCATTAAAAACAACAATATTTATCCATATATATGACATCTGAGTTACATCTGCTGAGCCTTGCCTCTTTCTCACATATTCGTTCAAAAGACTTCCCAAATAGTCCTTTTTCAGCGTGACAGGTCACATATATAAATTCGTACAATGTTTTCTATTACAAACCAACCACATTGCATGATTTGTCGGAACGATATTTGTTTTTTACCATCAAAACACTCATTTTAAGAAAGTCGTTTTCACATTTGTACATTTACGAACTTGATGTTTTGGAAAATGGAATAAGAATCGTTTATAATTTTATGGAATATTTAATTATGCTGGAATATACAGTACTATCTTGCAAGTTGCATGCTGGTAGTCTATAGGAATCGATTCCTGCTAGACCAATTATATGTAGGTCGATTCTTGAATGTTAAAACATTCACTCGAATCTAAAAAATCGCCAAACGTTAGTACTCAACACTTGAGTTTGCGCTATCTATAATCTTGTGTTATTTGAACTTTTAGTGCTTGTATTTTAACCGCATGTACTTACACATTTTGTTCCCATATGTTACTAGGGCAACGCAGGACCTTCCGATTGTGGCTTGCAGGTAAAACACGCACCATTATATTGCTTGTCAACTTTCCTATTTTATTGTTACTTTTTTCGAAAATTTTGGATATCATGAATGATTCCCCAAAATCTATATTGTTTATACTCATTAAATTTGTCTTTGATAGACTATATTATCGATGCTTTTCAACGAAACCCTCGTATCTGCAGCTTGTTTTAAGCTGCAGATACGAGGTTTTCGTAGAAAAGCGATGTTATACTACTTCTATGTTTGGGATTAGTAGTAACAAAATTGAAATTTCCAGCTTATCTATGTCGTGGTTTACTAGATCTACTTTCTTTTACCAAATAAATTATTCTACCATCGGAATATTACTTATATTGTCGTTGTGTATAATTTGATTACTCTCACAAAAATAATAGAATAAAAATACATTGTAATAATTACAAATAAACGGAGTTCTGCATTGCCTTGAGATTTGATTTGGTTATTTTAAGGACAGATCCTCCATTTATTTCCTACGGTAAGAATTTTTTCATTTTTTCTGTACTGATATTTAAATATATGAGAAGTAAAAAAATGACTTAAAAACTATAGGTCACCAAGCGAATTAAAAAGTTATTGGATTTCAAGGGAGACAACTCTTGTCTAAAATTGCAAAAATAAGGTATCACTAAAATACCCTTAAAAAGGTGTTTGAAATGACTAGGATTACATAAATAAGTCTTTATTGTGTTCAATATGTTTTATTCTGTCTAAATGAGTATCAATTTGGGAAAATTAAGTAATGATTTTAAAATTTTTAGTAAAACATTCTTTCAAAATAGCTGAAATTGCTCTTTTTTTCGCAACGTTTCTGATAATAAAAAATATTCCAGCGGTAAGAATTTTTTCCTTTTTGGTATAGACATAGAGCTTGGTCATACCTACAAAAACAAAGAAAGAAAAATATATCAAACCAAGCGTTTTTCTTAGTTATCAGTAAAATTTGGTTTACTTTTTGCAGCTCTGTCCGAAATTGTTTCACAACTTTTATCCATTTTCTTCCTTATTACCAGCTTTAGATAATAAAAAATGTCATCTTTTGTATCCATCTGAAGCGGACTAGCTCATACAGACACCAATTTGCTTTTGTTGCTCCGTTTCCTATCGCTAACGCAACATGTTGAACGCGTAACAAAAAGCGAAATGTACCATCCGAGTACTATTACATTTAAATTGACCAAACAGAGAAAATTGAAATAACCGAAAAGGGTCTTATCATTTATCAACCAAACATTAACTAAATGTAAAAAATACATTTGCTGAAAAAGGTCAATTACTGAAACAGCTTTATTTCGTTATTTAGGATATGCGCAGTAAGTTGCGCAGTAACAACTGGAGGATCTGTCCTTAAGACCAGTGCCTTTTTGTCATTATCAAATTTGGTTTTCCCATCCCCATCCAATAGTTGTTTTGTGTGTCCATGGATAAGTTTATGTGCTACCTCCTTTTACATGAACCTATTTTCCATGAAACAGTTGGTATTCCCTTCTTTTTTTATTTTAGAGTTTTTATTTAGATTTCATGGATTTTCTGTATCAGTTTTTTTTACACAAAGATATTTCAAGTTCTGTTGTCGTTGTTCCTTTTCGATAGTTTACCTATAAGGATGCAGAATGTCCTACATGACTAAATTTCGAAAGGTTGTCGACCAATGTTATTCATTTTGTGAATATATTTACATGTGAAACTAAGCAGAATACACTGAATAGATCTAGTCTATCTTTTTGACATATTATCCCTTGGCAGATGGCGAAATCTTGAAATGCTTAATTATTTTTGTAAATTATCCGGCTATTCTACCCATCGAGGACTGGTATTCATAATGCCGGCATGCATATAGTATTATTGTGAATGGCCATTGATTAAAATAGCATTTGAAATTGTTAACGATTGACTTGCTAACATATATGTACTTACGTATTATCAAAATCTTCAATAGAAATCGATTGTTCACATTTTGTAATCGGAATTCGTGTTTGTGTCACATAACAGGCTACGTGGTTTTTGGAAAGCAAATTTGCAAAATTTGCTTTTCTTTGCAGTCGTGATTCTCTGCACCTTACCATTCTCTGCATACCACACAACATCTCCCGGTCCTCCTCACTATAAATAGTTCTATCAAAAGCAAAGATCAATGACAAGAACAACCTTTCGAATATTCAATACTGAATTCTATAGTTGTACATTTAAATATTCAATTGTGTGACCGATGATAAAACATCCAATTAAACATGTGTTAAAAGAGGAGAAACGATCACGTAGTAATTTGCTTTCATTACGGTTCAATAGCCAGTCCAATATCTTTCGTTGAAAATGGGTCAGTCAAGTTTACTGAACTATGAAATATGCGACCCACTTCAAGCGCTAAAAATAGGAACTAGGACACGTCTATTTTTAGAATCTTTCTATGCCCAAATTCTTACACGTTTTGATGTCCGAAACGAAACAATGATATTCGATAAGCCATGCATTTAATCGCATTCACAATAATTGATTGATCAACTAAGTGGGTATTTTAAGGTTAATGACATAGACCTCTTGTCTAATAGGCCTTGCTAGTATTCGCGTGTAGCTAGGCATTTCAAAGCGAAAGTAGAAATCTGGGAAACCAGAATATGTGATGATATGCTCAAAATGCATAGAAATCAGACTAGCAATCCTTTCACCACTTGGTTTAAAACTTTTTAATCTATAGATATAGATCTAGATGAATAGGCATACATAGAATCAAATCAATTTACATTGTTGGTATGTTAACCATTTCCCAAATAGAAACATTTCAGATTGGTCAAAATAAAAAAAAAAAAGCCGTAGCAGACGACAAAATTGGTATATACCTAGATAAAATTAGAATTATTTGTAGATAATACCAAAGACAATATCGAGGTTAAAGTAGAAAATTTTGATTATCAGCAGTTTCTTCTTTCATCCCAATATTCCCCCGAACATTTTCTTTACGGGCTGTCAAACCCGGTCTTATTTGGGAAAGGGATAAAGAAGTGACGGAACACATGTTTTAGCAAGTAAGACATGTAGTTTTTAGAGATCAAATGCATTCTAATTAGGGTATAGACTCCTTTCATTATGTTTTAGTCCGTACCCGCAGAACACTTCCGGTCATCCGAGACTTCTCTGATGAAAATTCGCTCGATGATACTTGGATGTCGCTATTTACAACGGAACGCTGTCCCAGTCAAACACAAAAGAAAATTCCGACACAGTGACATAACTTGTGTCGGAATTTTCTTTTGTTTTTGAATTGGACAGCGCTCTGATGTAAATAGCGACATCCAAGAATCGAAGAGCGAATTTTCATCAGAGAAGACTCTGATTAACTTCCGGAGGCAAACAATGGGTTTATGGGAAATTAACATTGTATACATGTGAATTGTTACTAAAAATAGTAACAAATCGACATTTTCAAAACGAGGCTCCCAAAAAATGCGGAGAAATCGATGACGACGCACGTGCATTCAATATACAGCGATTAAGCGCACGTGCATTCAATATACAGTGATAAAGAGAAGTTTTAAGTGGAACAAAAACTATGAAATTGAATGAATTCGTTGATAGCCGGTTATTTTATTTGATTTACAGTCAACCGTTCCCAGTTTAAAAATTCCGCCTTTTGCCTGTAAGGACGACTTCCGGAGGCTGTTGTGTGTGTGTGTGTGTGGGGGGGGGTCTTATTGGAAACTTGTCCATTGTACCGAATTTTGCAAAAGTTCACGTCATACATCAAATAGATTTATGAACCGTGACCTGTCGCACTAGTCTATTATACAAGAAAACCTACTTCAGAACATGCCATTGGGTATAGGAGAACATATAGAGTGCTAGAATGCCTTATAGCCGTTTTCGGCTGGGAGAATTCGACCCCCGGATAGGAGGCTCTGCTCCCCCAGTCCCTGTTTGGAGAGGACCCAAGGCCACATGCCTTCCAATTTCTTGCTTTCTACATCATTTCCTTATAACATTTTATTGAAAATTAGTGCCCGAAATGAATTAAAACAGCACTATGTTTTCGGCAATTGGATTTTCCATAGAAACTTTATAGAACCTACCATAGTATACTGAACAAAAGTGAAAACTTTACACATACATTGCTTGTCATATTTCTTCTAAATTCAACAAGTAAAGAAATCAAATGAATGTGTTTCGCATCGTTCATTGACTTGGTTGTGCCAAACACTAAACGTTTTGTTGATCTTAATTATGGGGATGAAAAACGGACCCTTTAAGTGTGACAGGGGTCCGTTTTTCAGGTGTGCAATATATGAATATCAAACATGTTCAATTCCCTATTTGTTTATGTCAAAGGGGGGTAATTCACAAAATTGACAGATTAGACCTTTATTTTAGAGCTTGCTACAAATGATAAGAGAGATGTTTTCTGGGTTTTTTGGCAACCCGGATATGACCAATTCCGTAAAAATAATGAATCGTTTATCGCGCGTATGTGGCATTAGATGAAATTAGCTGTAAATGCATTAAGGGCCGTAACTCTGACATTAAAGGAGACAAGGCAATGAAACTTCGACAAAACGATTGCCGAATGCCATGGAAATATTGTAACAATAAAATCAGGCTTTTAGTTCGATACTTTTTCAGAAACAAGAAATCTTGCAGCGTAAAGTTTTCTCTTTTGTTCAGTATATTTTGCTGATATGGAACAGACATTATCCTTTCATAATTTGTATTTTGTAACTTTCTAAAGAATCAAATTCAATAAATTACTTTTATCCAACTCCGTGTAATTCATATTGCTAACAACTAGAAAGGCTTTTAGACATAACCAGCAAATTTGCTTTCCAACAGTACTTTCAGTACTTTGATTATTCTTATTTTCATCGGACGAGAGAAATTTTCAGGCACAGATTGCTCTATGTCCTGGACATAGGATAAAATTCAGATCAACATGAAGAAAACATCAGGAGATAGAGCAATATGCATACGCGATTTCTCAAGAACCAGCCCGCCAATCGACAATATCTGATTTTCAGGAGATATCTAGCAACACAACGATATCAAATACTAGTATAAGATTTTTGTAAAAATGGAGTTAGCGCACTCTAAAAGCGAGGCGACGATTTCTTCATTTCCCAAAAAGTTTTTTCCTAAGCCATTGTCTTGAAGGGAGTCAAAAAGAGTGTCTGTGTGGTAATGGGTTAATCTGTACTTTATTTTGTGCCTGCAGGTTGTGAAGGACTTGGTGACGATATTCCCTGTATTACGAGACTGGCTGGCTGAATTTCTCAACAACAACTGTATCATGACCGCCTCTGATATAGGGCATAATCTTCTCATAGAACAGGTAGATCTAGTCCCCAAGTTCAGGTTACTTTGTCAGTTAATTGAATGGAAATAAACAAACAATGAAAACAATTAAACAAGTAAAATAATATCAAAATATATAATGCAGATTATGATTAAGTGTAGCATGGCACAGCCACGTTATTCAAAACCTAACGATACGATGTTTTGTCCTGCATTTCAAAAATAGCAATTTTACCAACATACTTCAAATACGGTACATTAAACAATTAAAGAACAACGGAAGAATATAAATAGGTTTTCAGAATATGAAATGTCATTCATAAAAAAATAGGTGATTAGGCCTACATAAGAACTTGATTCAGTTCAGACTTTTTGTTTGTCAATATCTTTCTTAATTTCCATCATATCGACTCAAAATTTTGTACTTTTTATTTCTACCCATAAACCAATAAAACAGTGTTGATGAATTCTACCTGGAATTGCATGACTGCCCATACTTATACTGTATGCCAATTTTGCAAACTTTGCAAGTGCGACTTAGTGGAGCATCAAATGTTGCCGTTAAACCGTATTTTATTTCGCTATTCTTTATCGCAACAAATCACAACGTTGAATTTTCTCTAACATTATAACCCAATTCTCGGTGGCTGGTAGAAATCGACAAAAAAGCCACCTTTTTTATTAAGACCCATTTTTCTATGACGCAGCATGATATGAAATAAATTTGACACTATATACACTTAGTCCAGTGTCTATAAACATTCTACGTAAATTTTCATCAAAAGCCGTTGATAAATTTAGAAGAAGCTATCGTCAGGTAGCGTGTTTTCATCAAGCCCCCTTTTGCCATGACGCATCGTAATATGGAAAAACAATATCAATTTACGTTTGGTCTTAGGTGACTCGAAACTTTCTGTTAAATTTTATCCAAATCCGTTAATAAATGTAGGGTTTGTGTCACTGTGGATGCTTGCATTTATTAATTGATTATATCCCCTTTTTCGGTGACGCTGTATGCTATGAAAAGACAATCGTAACTAAAGAACGAACAGATACACGGATAGGCGGAGAAGGTTACATCAATAAACGACCACCTTAGGTGGCGATTAAAAATCGTACATACTATATGAATCGTTTTCTCAGAAAACGTGGAATAACTAGGGTGTATACTTATTTTTGCCTCTCAGTATATTTTAATCGAAAATATTGTTGAAGAACTGTGCATAATTTTGTGATTGCATCTTTTTTGTGCAGGTTCTCCGTCTGCTGCAACATCTGGTAAAGTTCGGTTACTATAGCGACATTGATGACGTCAGACATCTTCTGACACCGTTGCTCAGTTTACTAGACGGTCGCCATGATGTGCCGTTTCCTAAAGACAAAGGAAAGGGTAAGTTTTAGTCTTTAATGTTAATAATATTGTGATATTTTGGAAAACATTGACATCATATCCTTTGCTAAAAACTACTGTTTATTTTTTCTGCATTACCTACACTTCAGCAAACGAAAGCCATATAGGAATGTAGTTTCCGTACAGACTGAAATAAGGCCGACCCAGTTACATTTATATTTTATATTGAACAGGTTACTCTAAAGAAGCAAATAAAGCAGTACAGAAGTATCGGGAAGTGGGAAGATTTGAAAGGAGTAAAGAAACAGAGGCCATTGTGAAAGCAAAGTTCCAGTAAGTAATAGTACATGTAACAAAGGCAATCAACTTTTTTAAAAAAGTTTGTAGTGAGTCATTGACAATTTAATGTATTTCAATTTCATATCTATGGACCGTCTTTGCTCAGCTGACGATTTTGTTCTATATAGGCTAAATCTTTGTTCGCTTTGGCCACGTTCTACTTATTAATTTCCCAGTCATGGCAAGATCCTGGATTTCTGATTCGAACTCGTATCTATGATTGTCGCCTGATAAAAAATTTGCCACTTTAACCGCGTCAGCAACCAGGATCATTGTAATTAAGCTTTTAAATGACGGATTGGTGCAAATTTAAAACAATTCTTGTATACATATTAACCAAACACAATAAGTTTTAACTACCACAATAAAATAAACTGAAACAAACGGTGACAAATGGCACAGAAAATATAAACATCAAAAATATATAGCATGAACATAATTACTGAAGGATAACATGGATAATATAAAAATATCTCTTTTTCAATGTTTGCCCTAGACATATATTTTTATGGTTATCAAAACTCATGTTGAAACGGTTAAATATATTGCGTCCATCATTAGATTCCTAACACTTCGTGTAATTCTGCTTTCATATTTTAAAGTGACATTTCAGAATTTTATTAAATATTACTTTTATTTTTATCTGAAAGAGCATATTTCCTTATGAAAACTCTGAACATTTCAAGCCAAAATATTGAGCCGTTTACAAGAAATTCATATTTATGTGTTAAGATTGAACAAATTGTTGTAGACAACAGTTCGGATTTGTATGCAATTTATCGATTATTTGTCTCAACTTTAAATGCGTGTTTCTCGCTTATTGGCAACAACTTAAAAAAAAAACTAATAGTATTTATACTCATTGGAATAACCAATATTGGCATCAAGACATACTTTAAAAAATTGCAATTGGAATGAAATGTCTCTTTAAGCGTTTTCTGTTACACAGGAAATTGACAAGGATATCTGGATTCTAAAACATTCGGATATCCTCGTCCATAACTGTTGTCATGGTCGACGAAAAAGTTGCACGAGTGTTTAGAATCTACTGCTTAATGAAATACCTTATTGTAACAATTATCAAGCTTATTCTATCGCACCACTTTGATTCATCACACATTTTATTTACAGAGCGATGGAGGTGCTAGATCTTCTACTGACCTTCCAGAGAAACATCAGACTCAAGGTATATATCGTCACTTTTCGTTACGAGATTTTTGAAGAAAAGCGTCGATACATCGTCGTGTAGATCTTTATTTTCTTCAAACACGTCGTGACTACTGCTTTTTTTAAAAGAAAAGGGTCGATATTTCAAAAACGTTTTATCAAACTGGTTTTACTTTAATGTGAGAATATTTAAGCTGTGTAATTTGACATGATTTACGACGGTACTCAGAAGTTTTTTGAGAAACCGGGGCCTAGTCAGACTGCATCTAGACACCGCCTGATCTTGAAACATGGCTGTATCAAATGCTGTAAGGGATGTTCTTCCAGATTCCGACTCATTTGTAATATTATATCACTATTTTACCAGACGTTTGTAGAGAAGTTCAAGTTTGCAGAACAAGGTGCGCTGAAGAAGAAGAACCAGTCAACAATGGAGCCACTGCTGTATGAGACATTTGATCCACTCAATGTGTCAAAGTAAGCCGAAGTTTGATAATTTATTGGAGAAGACAACTACATAAACTGTCTTGTATGGTTAAAGGTGTGATCAAATAAGTTATGTTATATTTGGATGATTTTTAGCTCCACTGGCCGAAGGCCAGCGAGCTATTGTCATGGCGGTGTGTCCGTCGTGCGTGCGTCCGTGCGTCCGTGCGTCCGTTAACTTTTTCTTTAAAAATCTTCTCCTCTCAAACCAGTGGGCCAATTTTGACCAAACTTTGCAGGAATGTTCCTTGGGTGACCCTTTACTTAAATTGTTCAAAGAATTTTGATTGGTCCATAAATGTGGGCGTGGCAGGGCGGGGCTTATCAGACTTAGAGAAATCACAAAATAATTCTTTAAAAATCAACCATTTGGCCAACTTTGACCAAACTTGGCAGAAATGTACCTTGGGTGACTCTTTACTTAACTTGTCAGTGAAATTTTGATTGGCCTATAAATGTGGGCGTGGCAGGGCGGAGCTTATCAAATTTTGAGAAATCACAAAATAATTCTTTGAAAATCTTCTCCTCTCAAACCAGTTGGTCAATTTTGACCAAACTTTGAAGGAATGTTCCTTAGGTGACCCTATACTAAAATTGTTTAAAGAACTTTGATTGGTCCATAAATGTGGGCGTGGCAGGGCGGGGCTTATCAGACTTAGAGAAATCACAAAATAATTCTTTAAAAATCAACCATTCGGCCAATTTTGACCAAACTTGGCAGAAATGTACATCGGGTGACCCTTTACTTAGATTGTTCAAAGAATTTTGATTGGTCCATAAATGTGGGCGTGGCAGGGAGGGGCTTATCAGACTTAGAGAAATCACAAAATAATTCTTTAAAAATCAACCATTTGGCCAACTTTGACCAAACTTGGCAGAAATGTACCTTGGGTGACTCTTTACTTAACTTGTCAGCGAAATTTTGATTGGTCTATAAATGTGGGTGTGGCAGGGCGGGGCTTATCAAATTTCGAGAAATCACAAAATAATTCTTTGAAAATCTTCTCCTCTCAAACCAGTTGGTCAATTTTGACCAAACTTTGAAGGAATGTTCCTTAGGTGACCCTATACTTAAATTGTTTAAAGAACTTTGATTGCTCCATAAATGTGGGCGTGGCCAGGCTGGGCTTATCAGACTTAGAGAAATCACAAAATAATTCTTTAAAAATCTACCATTCGGCCAATTTTGACCAAAATTGGCAGAAATGTACATCGGGTGAGTCTTTACTTAACTTGTTCGTGAAATTTTTATTAGTCCATAAATTTGAGTGTGGCAGGGCCGGGCTTATCTGACTTAGAAAAATCACAAAATAATTGTTAAATTCTTTAAAAATCAACGATTGGGCCAATTTCAATTAAACTTGGTAGAAATGCACCTTAAGTGACCCTATACTTAACTTGTTCATGAAATTTTGATTGGTCCATAAATGTGGGCATTGCAGGGCGTGGCTTATCAGAATGGGAGAAATCACGAGAAATTCTTAAAATCAACCATACTTTGTTACTTTCGACCATACTTTGTTATTCAATAATACTTTGTTAGTAAAATTTTAATTGGTCTATAAATTTGGGTGCGGCAGGGTAGGGCTTATCAGAATATGACAAACCATGAAAAAGTTCTTTAATTAAACATAAATCTTTATTAGGTCAAATCTTAGAAAAACCTTGTATGCCCTTCAGAGGTCATATTTTCTGCCCAGTCAATCTGAAAAGAGGTCAGAGTGATTGTTTTGATGAAATCATTGAAGGATTGAAATTGGGTCACTGGGGTTGAAAACTAGGTCAAGCGGTCAAATGTTAGAAAAAAACTGTTTTTTGTCCAAAAATGGGTGCATGGCAGGATGGGGCTTATCAGAAATCATTAGAAAATTTTTCATTGATTGCCGCTTCTGTAATCACTGGACATATTATGAGTGTACTTTGCCAGAATGTTCCTTAGGTGACTTTTTGCAATTTTTTTATTTTTACTTTGAATTTTCAAAACATCTCCAAGACCATTTTTTATTTGAGACACCCTTCTTAGAACTTTTGTGTTGAATTTTAGTCACATGA
The DNA here is from genome assembly GCA_963680895.1 of Fragum sueziense. NCBI lineage: Eukaryota > Metazoa > Mollusca > Bivalvia > Cardiida > Cardiidae > Fragum > Fragum sueziense. Next base: position 4,264,744 of record OY804599.1, on the reverse strand, counting down.
AAATCAATTCAACGTTCATTAACCCTTTCCCTAACAAGACCATGTTTTCATGTCTCTGAAGGAATTTAGTGTCAGAAAACTTTGAAAGAAAAAACAAAATGCTGATTATTAGCACTTGCTCCTTTTCCTTCAGTATTTTCTGTTCTGTAATGTTCACAAATTCCATATAGTTTTGTAACCCAATTCATCACCTGCAGTAGCTGTCAAATCTTGACAGTCTGAATTTTTATCGTTTGAGAAAAGAGAAAATGCACTAAACAGTGGATTCTTTTTAACTGCAATGTCTATTTGTCAAGATAATTATTGCAATTAACAGAAAAAAGCTAAAAAGGGAGTATATTGTTCTCAAAATTTTAAGTTTTTGCAGACAGGAAATTGCTAATTTGCAATGAATGTCTTATAACAGGATTATGAACATCGATCTAAATGAACAATTTGACATGATGCCAATTAGATTTGTTATAGGAGAAAAAATCCATGAATCTGAATCCAAGAAAAATGAAATTGAATTTACAAATTGTCCACCTGAGAAATTATCTTTGATTGACATATATTTCAAGGATCAAGCAGAGAGACAAAAGCGCAAACAAGAAGTTAGGTCAGATTATGAAATTGTACACGAACGTACAAGATTAAAAAGAAATGAATATATGAAAAGTTATATGAGGAAAATTAGGCAGGATCCTGAAAGACAATCTAAGGAAAGATTAGTGGCTAGTATTTCAAAGAGAAAGGCAAGAAAAAATCCAGAAAGGCAAGTCAAGGAACAGACTATGACTAGTATTTCAATGAAAAAAGCAAGACAAAATCCAGAAAGGCAAGTCAAGGAACGGACTATGACTAGTATTTCAAAGAAAAAGGCAAGACAAGATTCAGAGAGGCAAGTCAAGGAACGGACTATGACTAATACTTCAATGAAAAAAGCAAGAAATTGGAATTTCATCTTTAACTAAGTTTCACTGAAAAAGATATGGCAGGTTGGATCTGAGTACAATAATACACAGAAAATATTGAGGCAAAAGGAGAAAGTGCTGATTATCAGCATTTTCTTCTATTGCCTAAATGTTTTCTCAAGCCTATTCTATCGGGGACATCAAAACCAGCCCTGCGTCCAGTAAGACAAAACGTTTTGTCTACTGAACGCAGCCCAGGTCTTGTTTCAGTTTGGAAAAGGGTTAAGCTGCGGTTACAAGGTTTGGTTGAAATACAGGGATATACATATTGTCGCTTTTCTGCAAAAACCTTGTATCTGCAGCTTGTTTTAAGCTGCAGATACATGTTTTTGGCAGAAAAGCAGCGATATATAACTTTTCCTATTTACAAACAATACTTATTACCACTGAGAAATAAGGTTTCTCAAGGTAAAGTCTATTCTGGAATCAGCTTTCCTGTCAAATTTCCTTATGAAAATCTATACTTGAACCGTCTCATTGATTGAAATACTGAGCCAGTGGAGCGATACAGGCCCTCTTGGGCCTCTTGTTATGAAAAGAGACACGAGGTTCTGTTATTTTTTATAAACAACATTCAGTAGATAATATTTTTAATTCTTGAGTATTTATACAGAAGAGTGACATCATTTTCAATTCTTACTCATATAAACCCCGTGACTGATTTGTCAATTTCAATAACAAGATCCGTGTCTCTGATCCATTTGTCGGAATATAGTTAGTATAAACTATTGTAATGCATGTAGTTCGAAATATAAACGGGTGAAATAGAGGAGAATCATGAGCACGGATATATTTGAACTGTTTGTAGGCGAGCTCTGAAGAAACACAAAGAAGTTCTAAAGGAGCTGAAGGAGATGTTTCACGCATCGTCCATATTTGAGATTGAAAGTACAACCACAGTTCTCATGGTAAGCAACTTTAAAGTCAATACTTGAATTCTTCAGGATACCCATTGCGAAAAAAATAAGAAATTGTGGCAGTGAAAAACGCAAGAAAAAGTCCCAGTATTCTATAAAGTTTCACGAAATTTCGATCGTATGCAACATTGGCTGTTTTAATGCGTTGGAGTATGTTATCAAAGTTGCTAAAGATAATAGGCCTACTCATATGATGCCTAAGGAGGTTTTGACAATCTGGGTTCTTCCTGCATTGACGACTTAACAAGAACTGTGAACCCGAGAATTACACTGGCAAATTTCAAAATGTTCTATGATAACGACTACCTCCATAACTAAAGTGCTTTCTCTAGAGCGATATTTGTAAGATAACCCATGTCTTGTTTTAGAAACCAAAGAGTTCTTTCAGACGATATTTTCATGTCTCCCAATGGGAACGCCATTACCCTTCACTTCTTACACGAACCCCTCTGTCAATTAAGTAGAAACGATATGAGAGAGAGATTTGACCATGGTGTTCTGAATGCTTCATACTTTATACTTTATACAAATGACGTTACAGTGACTCGTATAAGTATGGAGCATTCAGAACAGCCCTGTCAGAATCTCGGTCATTAAAACGCTTTCTAAAAACACCTTAAGATATATTAAAATTCACGCTCTAAGGAAGGTATATTGGATTATTATATTTCAGGACCTATCCAATTACAAATATGACATGATGATCTCCAAGTCTTTGGATATTCTCAACAAGCTGTACTCCTCACAGAGTGATATGTTCCGACTTGCCTTAGAAGCCCAGGTAATGACAAAAGTTATATTGGTGTACACATCTAAATGTGAATCCTTACCCTTTGACGTATATTTATGTATATTTGCTATATAAAATATAATAGTAAAAGACTATAGGTACTAGGTAGAAACCTCGTTCATTTGCTTGAGAATATACAAAATATGACAGAACAAGTGGATGTTGTATGATATTCATGCTTAATTTATAAATGTTTATATAGGTTATTTTTAAGTATAAACTGTATTTTCGTCAGACCTGTTGTGACAAATAATAGCATCCTCTATATGTTCTTATAATCATTTGATTGTTTGATGAGTACATGTATATTGGTCTGTTTCAGATCTTGCTGTCTCAGGACTCTGCTCGTGTACATAGAGAGGTACAGAGAAGTCTGCCTGTATTACGTCGTCTTGCCAAACAGAAACTGAATGATCAACAAGTGCTCCTTATGTCAGAAATACTAGACGAACTAGCTGAGTACGTGCATGGGAATCCTTCTTTATCCCAATACACCAATTATTATAAATTGCCTGATATTAAGAAAAACTCAAGTACAATTCAATACGCTTCATTTTTCATTCATCCACAAAGTGAGACAACTAACACATATAAATTCTGTTAACAGAACTAAACATGTTATATCTTCTACACATGTAAGCTGGGCTAGAATTTACAACTGATTTTTCTGTCTTATGCATGTTTCTAAAATTGCAGTCAACGTGCATTTACCTCATAAGATACTTGAACTTGAATTAGCAGTTTTTGCTGAATTTCCATAGCATTTTAGAATCTTTGTATGAAATAAAAGCCACTACCCATCTTCTTTCAGATTTTGCCATTTGCCTAAAACACCACACGAACCTCATTTTATGAACCAAAACATCATGATTTCTCATGGTATGTACTTTATTTTTTGTAACTAGAACTTAATTCATTAAATAAATTATCTTTGAAATAAATTACAAACATGTTTATCCCCCATCGGTAGCGAAGGATCTTTAGTTTACACATTTTGCAGATTTTTAACCTGAACGTTCATACATATTTAGTACTAATAATACTTTTCACGGGTTTTGAAGTTTGAAACATTTTAAAATACACGTAAAATACACGTAACATGAAAAAAAGTTGACCATAATTTGAATACATAAAAATTGATTGCTAATTTTGCATTTATATGAGTCCAACGCTGAATTATTTGAACTGAATTATTATTAGAATTTAGTAAATGTTCACGCGTATAATCAAAATTAATTGCAGGTTTGTTGGATATTGTACTGGATATTCTATCACAAGATATAGACGCTAAACTGCTAGTAGGTACTCAATAATATCAATCAGTCAATTAGCATTCTACCATAATCTATATTTTTATTTGTCTAATTGGTATCTTTCTTTGGTAGCACATATTCGCAAGCTAAGGGTTCTACCTCCGCTTGTTCCCTTGGGAAGGAACAAAGTAGAGGTACAACCCTTGGCTTGCAAGGATATTGGTAGCGTTATGCCATTAACATCTTTACTCAGTTCTACATTCATTAAATGGAGTATTAGTAAAAGTTTGAAAAAGTATGTTGTTACTTTCATCTGAATATTACAAAATTTTAGATAAGGCTTTGACAAAATATTTTAGTTCTTGTTTTATAAAATTATTTGGAAAATATCCTCATCTTGCATTGAATTAAAACAAGTGCAAATCAATTATATGGTTGCTAAAGAAGTTCCGTAAATATTAATATCATACATCAATTATTTCTTATCATAGGGAATAAAACGTGTTGAATATGAAATACTGTAACTGTAATGACCACCAAATCTTACACATTGTATTTCGTAATATGTTGCCTACCTTACATTACAGAAGGAGCAGTACGGCGGTATGAAGGTGATCTTCCAGAAAACTCTCTATCTTCTGAGATTGTTGATACGAGAGAACGATAACGTACAGTTTAGAATCTTCAACAATCTAGATACACTACTCGATGTTCAAGTTGTGCCTTCTGATCTCGCCCTCGCATTGAAAGAGGTACAAATTGATCCTTACCATAGTAATGTTCTTTGTTAAACAAGAAAATTAAGCCTATACACAAATCGTCGTAATTCTTCAGGGGTGTTCGAAGCAAAGCGACAAAATATGGTGAAGACCAAAGAGAACAACATCATCCAAAAAAACTTAGCAAATACATATAAAAGAGAATTAAGCTTATTGAACATTCAATATCCTTTGGCTAGATATTTATTTATCAATACATGTACATTACACAAAATTTTTAAATATAATTTGTCTAAACACATAACAGAAACATATCATATATCTGCATACTTATAATGTATACAACCACATATGTTCGAGATAAATAGTGTTTGTTGCACATTATAACCCCATTTTTACCATTTTTAAAATAGTTTTTTTTAATATTGTATATATTAATTTTATACCTTTAAACTTGATCTCTGATTTGATGTTTCAATGAATATAACGTTTTAATCCAGGTGTTCATCGCAAATCAAGCGACATGTCTCAAGGTGACCACTCAGCAGGTCAAGAAGATTGTTCATCTAGCAGCTGAACACCAAAATGCAGCACCTGAGTTCCTCGAACTTCTTAATGTTCTGGTGAAGGTAGAGGGACTGGATCTAACCATCAAGAGAAATCAAGCTCTCGTCATGAAATATATCATGCAGAACTTCAAAAAGGCTGCATACGTGTTGGATCAACCACGTGACTCCAGGTAGGCAAATATATTTTGCACGAAGTCATGTTACAGTATGCCTGGTTTCAGACCTAACATCAATAAGCTCTATAAAACAAATTATGACTTCAATGACGTGTTAGCACATTCAATGCATATTTTAAACATGTTTTATCTATTCATATGATTCTATATGCTGTTGTTACATGTACGCCTACTTAAAGTTTGTATGTGTATCTTGGATAGGTAATTTTGTTTCAGAGAGAGAATACTCATCAACCAGGCAGGAGAAGGAGATCTGGCGTTCTTTGCACAACTCGTCGACCTACTGGCTACATGTGCTGAGGTATGACAGTATTTATAAACAGTTTTTATTTAAGTATTATACATCCTACATCCTAAATGCGCAGAGCTTTGACGCAAAAAAAATCATCTCACAATTCCTGGATTGAATAATGGGTAAATCAAAATTGTAGTGCCGACAAGCATACATGCATTTATCCTTATTTAAATTAGGCTCTGTTGTGCAAGTTGCTTTGTGTTCGGTGATATGACTTACTTTTATAACCTCCGTTTCAGGGCGAGAACAAGTTTATAGAGTCGTTGTGTCAGACCATACTGCCGGTCGAGGAGATACTGTGGGTGATCAACCATAAGGGTATAGACTGTAACATCAAGAGACCATTTATAAAGTTTATGATGTGGGTGTACATGAAACCCGCGGAGAACCTTATAGAGAGTGGAGCAGCCGATCTACAACATCACAAGTATGTGCTTATATATGTGACCCGTCACGCTAAAAGGGACCTTATCTGAACTCCAAAAATCAGACTCACCAAAGTTCAACCAGATACTGCATTCGAAAAATGAACGTAAAGTATGATAGGGAAAACATTGCAGATATAAAAAAGTACATACAAGTGAAAAGTGTCGGCCCTAGTCTGGCTGCGCGGACTGCGCAGACTGACTAAGGTCGATATTTTTCACACACCCAATAAGGTCCCTTTTAGCGCGACGGGTCACATATAGTCTCTATATAGTGCGATTGCGATGTTATCGTACACATCTACAAATTTTCCCTGTGTGAACAAGGGAAACACAAGTATTACAATCAGAAAGTCCTTTAAAAGTCGAATATTCTGTACTTTTGCATGTGATTGATTGTTGGACTATTGGTGGTGTCCCTTACCTGCAAGATCCACACCAACGTTATTTTAAAGTTGTTTTGAAAATGAGTAATGTATGTTTGTCATGTTTACATTTAGGTTAACGTTAACGTCATTTCTGCTTGAGCACTACGAATAATATGTTTTAAGGTAAATTTAATCTCCATTCCATAGTATACATAGAGTTTTGACAATTAAACATTTGATTTGGTGTTGTGTTCTAGGACGACCATTCTATGTTATAGGTGTAATCATTCTTGACCAAATGTGGAAGTTTCACCAGTTCACATGCTCTTCTCACATTTTAAAAACCACTTTTATAAAATACTCAATTCAATATTTCGGCAAAATTTGCCTTTTTCAACAGTTTGAAAAATTTAAGTTTTTCAAACTCTTGAAAAGGGCAATTTTTGCCGAAATATTGAATTGAGTATTTTATAAAAGTGTTTTATTGTATTCCCTGAGGAATGATATTGTGATATTGTTTTAAAAACCAATTTACCTAAATTACTTTAACATATTTTTCAGAAAGTTATGGGACTTTATCGGTACAGTTGTAGGGGAGATCAATCAGTTGTCAGATCAGGTCAAATTATATCCAGAACGAACCATGGACCTACTGAAAATGGCGCCGTTGAAAAGGTAATACTCCGTAGAATTTACTTAAATCTGTCAAAATTTTCTTGGACATTATTAGACACATTCCCTTTGAATAGTTATGTTACTTTGAGACTCAACCTTATCTAGAATTACGGCAAAAAAGTTTCTAATCTTTAATTACACTGTTTAATAACGGACATACTCTCTCTTTAAGAGACATTAAAAACCTACAGATATGAACATAATCTTGTAAGATAGGTAAAGTTAGCTACCGGTAGCCAGTTACTTGTTCCAGTTACTTGAAAAAGAAAAGTTAGTTACCGGTAGCCAGCTACCGGTAGCCAGTTACTTGAACAAGAAAAGTTAGTTACCGGTAGCCAGCTACCGGTAGCCAGTTACTTAAAAAATAAAAATTAGTTACCAGTAGCCAGCAACCGATAGCCAGTTACTTGAAAAAGAAAATATGGCTACAAGAAATTAAAGGGGCCAACTACCGGAAAAACACTTCGGTATAGTCTAAAATTTTGCTCCACCCTTCCATCAAACGGAACCGGTAGCTGGCCAGATAAAAGATACAAATCTATACTGTTGTAACATTTTAAGATCATAAATTAAATGTACCTTTCATAGAAATATAAATCAATCCTTTTGTGGAAATTAAAGGGGCCAGCTACCGGAAAACACTTCGGTATAGTCTAATATTTGGTCCATCCCTCCTTTAAACGGAACCGGTAGCTGGCCAGATAAACGATACCAATCTATACTGTTGTAACATATTATGATCATAAATTAAATGTACTTCTCATAAAAATATGAATTAAACATTTTGCGGAAATTAAAGGGGCCAGCTACCGAAAGAAACTTCGGTATAGTCTAAAATTTTGCTCCACCCTTCCATCAAACAGAACCGGTAGCTGGCCAGATAAACGATACCAATCAATACTGTTGTAACATTTTATGATCATAAATTAAATGTACTTTTCATAGAAATATAAATCAATCCTTTTGTGGAAATTAAAGGGGCCAGCTACCGGAAAAAAACTTCGGTATAGTCTAATATTTGGTCCATCCCTCCTTTAAACGGAACCGGTAGCTGGCCAGATAAAGGATACCAATCTATACTGTTGTAACATATTATTATCATAAATTAAATGTACTTTTCATAAAAATATGAATTAAACATTTTGCGGAAATTAAAGGGGCCAGCTACCGAAAAAAACTTCGGTAAAGTCTAAAATTTTGCTCCACCCTTCCATCAAACAGAACCGGTAGCTGGCCAGATAAACGATACCAATCTATACTGTTGTAACATTTTATTGTCATGAATTGAATGTACTTTCCAAAAAATATAAATCAATCCTTTTGCGGAAATTAAAGGGGCCAGCTACCGAAAAAAACTTCGGTAAAGTCTAATATTTGGTCCACCCCTCCATCAAACGGAACCAGTAGCTGGCCAGAAAAAAGATACCAATCTATACTTTTGTAACATTTTATTACCATAAATTGAATGTACTTTCCATAAAAATATAAATCAATCATCTTGCGGAAATTAAAGGGGCCAGCTACCGAAAGAAACTTCGGTAAAGTCTAATATTTGGTCCACCCTTCCATCAAACGGAACCGGTAGCTGGCCAGATAAAATATACCAATCTATACTGTTGTAACATTTTATGATCATAAATTAAATGTACTTTTCATAGAAATATAAATCAATCCTTTTACGGAAATTAAAGGGGCCAGCTACTGGACAAAACTTCGGTATAGTCTAATATTTGGTCCACCCCTCCATCAAAAGGAACCGGTAGCTGGCCAGATAAACGATACCAATCTATACTGTTGTAACATTTTATTATCATAAAATGAATGTACTTTCCATAAAAATATGAATTAAACCTTTTGCGGAAAGTAAAGGGGCCAGCTACTGGACAAAACTTGAGTAAAGTCTAAAATTTGGTCCACCCCTCCATCAAACAGAACCGGTAGCTGGCCAGATAAACGATACCGATCTATACTTTTGTAACATTTTATTATCCTAAATTGAATGTACTTTTCATAGAAATATAAATCAATCCTTTTGCGGAAATTAAAGGGGCCAGCTACTGGACAAAACTTCGGTAAAGTCTAATATTTGGTCCACCCTTCCATCAAACGGAACCGGTAGCTGGCCAGATAAAAGATACCAATCTATACTGTTTTAACATTTTATTATCATAAATTGAATGTACTTTCCATAAAAATATAAATCAATCCTTTTGCAGAAATTAAAGGGGCCAGCTACTGGACAAAACTTCGGTAAAATCTAAAATTTGGTCCACCACTCAACCAAACGGAACCGGTAGCTGGCCAGATAAACGATACCAATCTATACTGTTGTAACATATTATTATCATGAATTAAATGTACTTTTAATAAAAATATGAATTAAACATTTTGCGGAAATTAAAGGGGCCAGCTACCGAAAAAAACTTCGGTATAGTCTAAAATTTTGCTCCACCCTTCCATCAAACGGAACCGGTAGCTGGCCAGATAAACGATACCGATCTATACTTTTGTAACATTATATTATCCTAAATTGAATGTACTTTTCATAGAAATATAAATCAATCCTTTTGCGTAAATTAAAGGGGCCAGCTACTGGACAAAACTTCGGTAAAGTCTAATATTTGGTCCACCCTTCCATCAAACGGAACAGGTAGCTGGCCAGATAAACGATACCAATCTATACTGTTTTAACATTTTATTATCATGAATTAAATGTACTTTTCATAAAAATATGCATTAAACCTTTTGCGGAAATTAAAGGGGCCAGCTACCGAAAAAAACTTCGGTATAGTCTAAAATTTTGCTCCACACTTCCATCAAACAGAACCGGTAGCTGGCCAGATAAACGATACCAATCTATACTGTTTTAACATTTTATTATCATAAATTGAATGTACTTTCCAAAAAAATATAAATCAATCCTTTTGCGGAATTTAAAGGGGCCAGCTACTGGACAAAACTTCGTTAAAGTCTAATATTTGGTCCACCCTTCCATCAAACGGAACCGGTAGCTGGCCAGATAAAAGATACCAATCTATACTGTTGTAACATTTTATTATCATAAAATGAATGTACTTTCCATAAAAATATAAATCAATCCTTTTGCGGCAATTAAAGGGGCCAGCTACTGGACAAAACTTCGGTATAGCCTAATATTTGGTTCACCCCTCCATCAAACGGAACCGGTAGCTGGCCAGATAAACGATACCAATCTATACTGTTGTAACATTTTATTATCATAAATTAAATGTACTTTCCATAAAAATATAAATCAATCCTTTTGCAGAAATTAAAGGGGCCAGCTACTGGACAAAACTTCGGTAAAGTCTAATATTTGGTCCACCACTCAACCAAACGGAACCGGTAGCTGGCCAGATAAACGATACCAATCTATACTGTTTTAACATTTTATTATCATAAATTAAATGTACTTTTCATAAAAATATGAATTAAACCTTTTGCGGAAATTAAAGGGGCCAGCTACCGAAAGAAACTTCGGTAAAGTCTAATATTTGGTCCACCCCTCCATCAAACGGAACCGGTAGCTGGCCAGATAAAAGATACCAATCTATATTGTTGTAACATTTTATAATCATAAATTGAATGTACTTTTCATAGAAATATAAATCAATCCTTTTGCGGAAATTAAAGGGGCCAGCTACTGGACAAAACTTCGGTATAGTCTAATATTTGGTCCACCCCTCCATCAAAAGGAACCGGTAGCTGGCCAGATAAACGATACCAATCTATACTGTTGTAACATTTTATTATCATAAATTAAATGTACTTTCCATAAAAATATAAATCAATCCTTTTGCCGAAATTAAAGGGGCCAGCTACTGGACAAAACTTCGGTAAAGTCTAATATTTGGTCCACCTCTCAACCAAACGGAACCGGTAGCTGGCCAGATAAACGATACCAATCCATACTGTTGTAACATATTATTATCATAAATTAAATGTACTTTTCATAGAAATATGAATTAAACCTTTTGCGGCAATTAAAGAGGCCAGCTACCGAAAGAAACTTCGGTATAGTCTAAAATATTGCTCCACCCTTCCATCAAACGGAACCGGTAGCTGGCCAGATAAAAGACACCAATCTATACTGTTGTAACATTTTATGATCATAAATTGAATGTACTTTCCATAGAAATATAAATCAATCCTTTTGCGGAAATTAAAGGGGCCAGCTACTGGACAAAACTTCGGTATAGTCTAATATTTGGTTCACCCCTCCATCAAAAGGAACCGGTAGCTGGCCAGATAAACGATACCAATCTATACTGTTGTAACATTTTATTATTATAAATTGAATGTACTTTCCATAAAAATATAAATCAATCATTTTGCGGAAAGTAAAGGGGCCAGCAACTGGACAAAACTTCGGTAAAGTCTAATATTTGGTCCACCCCTCCATCAAACGGAACCGGTAGCTGGCCAGATAAACGATACCAATCTATACTGTTGTAACATTTCATTATCATAAAATGAATGTACTTTCCATAAAAATATGAATCAATCCTTTTGCAGAAATTAAAGGGGCCAGCTACTGGACAAAACTTCGGTAAAGTCTAATATTTGGTCCACCACTCAACCAAACGGAACCGGTAGCTCGCAAGATAAACGATACCAATCTATACTGTTGTAACATATTATTATCATAAATTAAATGTACTTTTCATAGCAATATAAATTAAACCTTTTGCGGAAATTAAAGGGGCCAGCTACCGAAAAAAACTTCGGTATAGTCTATCATTTTGCTCCACCCTTCCATCAAACGGAACCGGTAGCTGGCCAGATAAAAGATACCAACCTATACTGTTGTAACATTTTATGATCATAAATTGAATGTACTTTCCATACAAATATAAATCAATCCTTTTGCAGAAATTAAAGGGGCCAGCTACTGGACAAAACTTCGGTAAAGTCTAATATTTGGTCCACCACTCAACCAAACGGAACCGGTAGCTGGCCAGATAAACGATACCAATCTATACTGTTGTAACATATTATTATCATGAATTAAATGTACTTTTAATAAAAATATGAATTAAACATTTTGCGGAAATAAAAGGGGCCAGCTACCGAAAAAAACTTCGGTATAGTCTAAAATTTTGCTCCACCCTTCCATCAAACAGAACCGGTAGCTGGCCAGATAAACGATACCAATCTATACTGTTGTAACATTTTATGATCATAAATTGAATGTACTTTCCAAAAAAATATAAATCAATCCTTTTGCTGAAAGTAAAGGGGCCAGCTACTGGACAAAACTTCGGTAAAGTCTAATATTTGGTCCACCCTTCCATCAAACGGAACCGGTAGCTGGCCAGATAAACGATACCGATCTATACTTTTGTAACATTTTATTATCATAAATTGAATGTACTTTTCATAGAAATATAAATCAATCCTTTTGCGGAAATTAAAGGGGCCAGCTACTGGACAAAACTTCGGTAAAGTCTAATATTTGGTCCACCCTTACATCAAACAGAACCGGTAGCTGGCCAGATAAACGATACCAATCTATACTTTTGTTACATTTTATTATCATAAATTGAATGTACTTTCAAGAAAAATATAAATCAATCCTTTTGCGGAATTTAAAGGGGCCAGCTACTGGACAAAACTTCGTTAAAGTCTAATATTTGGTCCACCCTTCCATCAAACGGAACCGGTAGCTGGCCAGATAAAAGATACCAATCTATACTGTTTTAACATTTTATGATCATAAAATGAATGTACTTTCCATAAAAATATAAATCAATCCTTTTGCGGCAATTAAAGGGGCCAGCTACTGGACAAAACTTCGGTATAGTCTAATATTTGGTCCACCCATCCATCAAACGGAACCGGTAGCTGGCCAGATAAAAGATACCAATCTATACTGTTGTTACATATTATCATCATAAATGAAATGTACTTTTCATAAAAATATGAATTAAACCTTTTGCGGAAAGTAAAGGGGCCAGCTACTGGACAAAACTTCGGTAAAGTCGAATATTTTGTCCACCCCTTCATCAAACGGAACCGGTAGCTGGCCAGATAAAAGATACCAATCTATACTGATGTAACATTTCATGATCATAAATTGAATGTACTTTTCGTAGAAATATAAATCAATCCTTTTGCGGAAATTAAAGGGGCCAGCTACTGGACAAAACTTCGGTAAAGTCTAAAATTTGGTCCACCCCTCCATCAAACGGAACCGGTAGCTGGCCAGATAAACGATACCAATCTATACTGTTGTAACATTTTATTATCATAAATTGAATGTTCTTTCCATAAAAATATAAATCAATCCTTTTGTAGAAATTAAAGGGGCCAGCTACTGGACAAAACTTCGGTAAAGTCTAATATTTGGTCCACCACTCAACCAAACGGAACCGGTAGCTGGCCAGATAAACGATACTAATCTATACTGTTGTAACATAGTATTATCATAGATTAAATGTACTTTTCATAAAAATATGAATTAAACCTTTTGCGGAAATTAAAGGGGCCAGCTACCGAAAAAAACTTCGGTGTAGTCTAAAATTTTGCTCCACCCTTCAATCAAACAGAACCGGTAGCTGGCCAGATAAACGATACCAATCTATACTGTTGTAACATATTATTAGCATAAATTTAATATACTTTTCATAAAAATATGAATTAAACCTTTTGCGGAAATTAAAGGGGCCAGCTACCGAAAGAAACTTCGGTATAGTCTAAAATTTTGCTCCACCCTTCCATCAAACAGAACCGGTAGCTGGCCAGATAAACGATACCAATCTATACTTTTGTAACATTTTATTATCAGAAATTGAATGTACTTTCCAAAAAAAATATTAATCAATCTTTTTGCGGAAATTAAAGGGGCCAGCTACTGGACAAAACTTCGGTAAAGTCTAATATTTGGTCCACCACTCAACCAAACGGAACCGGTAGCTGGCCAGATAAAAGATACCAATCTATACTGTTGTAACATTTTATGATCATCAATTGAATTTACTTTTCATAAAAATATAAATCAATCCTTTTGCAGAAATTAAAGGGGCCAGCTACTGGACCTAACTTCGGTAAAGTCTGATATTTGGTCCACCGCTCCATCAAACGGAACCGGTAGCTGGCCAGATAAACGATACCAATCTATACTGTTGTAACATTTTATTATCATAAATTGAATGTATTTTCCATAAAGATATAAATCAATCATTTTGCGGAAAGTAGAGGGGCCAGCTACTGGACAAAACTTCGGTAAAGTCTAATATTTGGTCCACCCCTTCATCAAACGGAACCGGTAGCTGGCCAGATAAACGATACCAATCTATACTGTTGTAGCTGGCCCCTTTAATTTCTGCAAAAGGATTGATTTATATTTTTATGGAAAGTACATTCAATTTATGATCATAAATGTTACAACCGTATAGATTGGTATCGTTTATCTGGCCAGCTACCGGTTCCGTTTGATGGAGGGGTGGAGCAAAATTTTAGAC